>PISX010010478.1:0-70158 GCA_004024625.1 Mellivora capensis | reverse complement strand
CCAGGATGCAGTTTTAAATAGGGTGAACATGGTAGACCTGGTTGGGAGAGAAAGTTTGAGCAAAGACCTGAGGGAAGAGAACGAAGTCAATGAAGCAGGTGCCTGAAGGAAGATCATTCCAGATCATGAAGGAACAGAGGAGTGAAGGCCTGGCATTGGGATGGAGCCTAGTGGGTTTGAGCAATAGCAGGAGACAAGCTCGAGTAGAGTGGAGAGAGCAAGGAAGGCTGGTGTTGGAGAAGAGGAGGTTGGGAGCTGGCAGGGATGGGGAATTGGGTAGAGTCTGGTTGCTACGAGGCTATCACTTTCCCTCTTGAGTAAAATGGAGCCAATGGCCAATGACTGGAATGATTACTGTTGTGTTCATTAATGAAGAAACTGGGGCAGAGAAAGCTTAAGTAAGTACACACAGTTCTACAACTAGGATTCTTATCCTAGAGTTTCTTATCCTTTCTATGGGGCGTAGATGGATGATGCAAATGGGGCAGGGAAAATAAACATTGAGGAAATCGTGGCTTGCATATCCTTCTCTGTAAAATGAAGGGATTGAGGGCGCCTGAGTGGCTCAGTCATTTGGGCAACTGCCTTTGGCTCGGGTCATGATCCTGGAGTCCTGGGATTGGGTCCCTGCTCAGTGGGGAGTCGGCTTCTCCCGATGACCCTCCCCCCTCTTAGGTTCTCTCTCTCACTCTCTCTCTTTCAAATAAATAAGCAAATTCTCTTTAAAAAATGAAGGGATTGAATCAATGATCTTGAAGATCTAGACACAACGGTTTATTGTTCACTGGCCTCCAGTGAACAGATGGACTAAAAGTCACAGATGACATAGGTATGACAACCATCATTCTTGCTTGGCTAATTGAACCTGATCTTGTGTACCCACAAGACATCACACATAGCTCTATGGCTCTTTCCATATTGTATTGGGAAAAAATATACTTGAAGATCTGTCTTTCTTCCATAGACTAAGCTCCCCATTTTTGCTTCAGACACTTGCTTATTATTCATGGGATTCTCTGCCCTGAGCACCACACTTGGCAAGGAAGCAGTTTTCAATAAGATATATTACTTCTGGTTTCATTTTACATCAGAAAGAAGGGATGTTACTGCAGTGGAGTGATGAGCATGATGTAGCCCTGAGAGTAGCAGCTGTACAAAGTCACTACCTCTCGAGGCTAAGAAGGGCAAGAGAGATGTATCCAGGGGCTGGGCTTACCAGGCAGAAGCCAAAATTAAGGTGATGCCTTGGCAAGAAATATCCTGTCAGAGATGATCAAGAAAGGTTTTCTAACTGTAACTTAATATGCAGCCTAACGTAGTCCAGAAAACCCCCCATTTCCAAAGAGCTTTTCCAGAAAGCCTCCTTCCCTATTTTCTCCATCATGTCTGGAGCTTAAGGGCAATGGAGAAGAGTGATTAAAGGAACATAACGACTCACTTCTAGGTAACCCTGGGTGACTTACTAGCCTCTCTGTGCCTTAGTTTTCTCTTCTGTAAAATTGGGAAAATAATATCTGTCTTGGGGGTTTACTTTGAAGATAAAATGTAGGGGCGCCTGGGTGGCTCAGTGGGTTAGGCCTCTGCCTTCGGCTCGGGTCGTGGTCTCGGGGTCCTGGGATCAAGCCCTGCATCTCTGCTCGGCGGGGAGCCTGCTTCCTCCTTTCTCTCTGCCTGCCTCTCTGCCTGCTTGTGATCTCTGTCTGTCAAATAAATAAATAAAATCTTTTAAAAAAAAGATAAAATGTAAATTTACCTTTATAAAGCATCTGGACTTATCTGACATAAAGCATGTTTCAGACTATGCTAATCCTCACCTTCCTCTTGTGAGTGACACAAACATGCTATAACAAAAGGTTTTTGTACTCAACTCTTCTCTATTAGAGAAGAGCCTTTGTGTAGAGACTGGAAAATCTACCCAAGGGCAAAGGACCTTTCTGAAAATTTTTGCTCCATAGCTCAGAGTTTAAATGTATGCCTTAGTGGATGGGAAATGAAGTATGGGGTGAGTGATTACCTACAGACTTGTAGTTGGGAAGCTTTCAAGGTGGAGGACAGAACGGTTTACAGGCCTTAGGGAGGGTGATTTGGTGGTTCCTCTCTTCTTTCTTCAGTCTCCTTGTCAGAAGCCTTTTTGAAAATGACAACCCAGTTGTGTGATTATTAAGGATTTTTTTCTTCATGCCTTGCTATTTCTTTTATTTTTTTTAAACTTTCTTTGAATTAATCTGACTTGTATAATAAGAAAGGAAAAAAATAGTATCAAGTGTTAATCCCATTGCCAAAACAAGACTTTGTTAGGGTAGCTTTAAAATGCGTGGTGATAGGGGTGCCTGGGTGGCTCAGGGGATTGAGCATCCAAATCTTGACTTCTGTTCAGGTCATCATCTCAGGGTTGTAGGGCTGAGCACTGTACAGAGACTTGCGCCAAATCCCACCCACAGTGCTGAGTCTGCTTATCCCTCTTCGTCCCCCTCTGCCCCTCGCCTGGCTTGATGGACTTGCTCTTTTTTGCTAAAATAAATAATTTTTTTATTAAAGATTTTATTTATTTATTTGACAGAGATCACAAGTAGGCAGAGAGGCAGGCAGAGAGAGAGGAAGGAAAGCAGGCTCCCCGCTGAGCAGAGAGCCCAATGCGGGGCTTGATTCCAGGACCCTGGGATCATGACCTGAGCCGAAGGCAGAGGCTTTAACCCACTGAGCCAGCCAGGTGCCCCTAAAATAAATAATTTTTTAAAAATGGGTGGTGAAAGGTGAATGGGAATAAGGTGGGCTTCTCTAGGAACTCAGCTGCCACTCATGTGATGGCAGCCTCATCCGCTGGGCTTCCAATCCTCACCTCCTCTGCTGGAGAGTACCTTTGCAAGTTAGGATCTTGGTGTGATTCCTTCAGGAAAAGCCTGCATGCTTTTAAAGCTTAAAATGGATACATGCTCCCTTTTTTTGGTTGAAGTAAATTAAAGTTAAAATTGGAGTTCTTAACACCGCTGTATTGGCTATGTGGTGTTGTTCTCATGATAGTAATTTACTTTTGTGACAGAGATGGCTGGTGTTCACCAATGCCCACACCTCTCTCCTTCCTGGATAAGTGGGTAAACTACTTTCCCACCCTAACTGGCAGTTGATCATGGCCATGTGATAAGTCTGGCTAAGGGAATGGGGGAGAAATGATATCCACCACTTAGAGGTCTGGCCTCTGAAACCATTTCAAGCTCTCTTCCTTCAGACATAAGCTGGCTGGAGTCAGAGTCTCAGTAGCTGACTTTGAAGTCCTGAATCATGATAGAACTGCCATTTAGAGGCGGCCTGGGCTCCTGAATGAGTGAATGAAACAAATCCCTTCCCTTCTCCATCAGTCACGTTGGCCTGTGATGTGAGCAAGAAGCATGCCATGTCCAGCCATTGAGACCTGCAGATGTTAGAGCAGTTAGAATCCTCTTAGTAATGCACCCACAGAGGCTGTACGCAGCCTCCAAGGACTCCAAGGGGGTATCCCTGGCAACATGATGCCAGATGGACACTTCCAAGGGAAGGTTAGCTGGTGTTGTAGATCACCACCTCCCAAGGGGCCACAGAAAAACAAATAAGATTATTTGATGTAACCTCTGAGAACAAATTTCCCCGATTTACATTCGATGGTTTATATTTCCCTCTCTTATGAATAACTACCTCTGCTTCTTATCACCATGGGTTGTTAGTGATGATAGAGGGAACTGAACTATGCGAATAGAGCTAAAGGTGTTCCAGAGTGGAGGAGGATCTTGACGATATGAATATTCAAGAGAGCTTGTTTCTATGAGCTTTACTAGAAATGAGGGATTGCCTTCTCCTAAGATACTGACATGCCTCCATGAATTCCTCCTTTCTTTAAACAACTACCTTGAACAGATACTGCACTAGCCCCCTGGACACAACTCTGAACGACTGGACAAGTATCGTTCTTTTACTCCAAAAGAGGAAAAAGACATTAAACAAGCCATCATCCAAACAGATAATCATGTGAGTAGAACATGGGCTGGGAAAGAAAAGCCCAGAATTATTAACACTGCTAAAACATTTAACTGGGAGTGGGGAGGGAGTGATAATTAAAACTCACCAAGAAGAAAAGTCTTCCTAAAAAGATGACATTAACTTTGAAAACTGCAGAATGACCAGTTGACCTGGGGGGAAATATTCAAGGTACAGGCAAACACTAACATAGGAAGACAGTTACTACTAGGAATAACCAACACTTCATAATATTTATTATGTGTCAGGTAGTGAACGAAACACTTTGCATATTTGTGCATTTAATCCTTCCAGCAACCTTATGAGGTAAGTACTGTTATTATTTTCGCTTTACAAATGGAGAAACTGGGGCACAGAAATGTTAATTCCTTGCTAGTGAGTGGCAAAGGAAGGCTCTGAACTCTTAGCAATGTGGCTACAGAGTTTGTACTCTTAATCACGGTAGTCTACTGGGACTTGGTGCATTCTAGGCAGGAACAGAGAAGACCTGTATGGTTAAAGCTTGGAGAAAGATGCAGAAGGTGGTACAAGGTGAAGTGGGAAAGATGGATTTGGGACTCCTTTTAAGGACCAGGTTGGGGGAAACTATGGCATGCACTAAGGGGTCAATGAAGTATCCTAAAATTCCATAAGCCTTCCTGGTCTTTGTTTTGTCCACATGAACTTGGTGACAGTGAACTCTGGGAGTCATGACAATTGAGTGGAGGCGGTCCTGAGAGAGGCTCACACAGCCTTCCAGTCATGACTTCTTCCCTAAGGAGTTGCCTTCTGGCTGATCTGCTTGGGGGAACCTGGGCATCTTACCAATGAGATCAAAGTTCCTGCTGCCCTGAGAAGTTAGTTTTGCTGATGCTTCCTCTGATTCCTTAACTAGCCTGGACTCCACCCAGGTGAGCCCAGGGTGAGCAGACAGCAGCTGTCAGCACAACTGTTATCCTCGTGTGCCCTCCAAACAGTTTACAAGGCTTGGGCCCTTCTTGCAGGCATGGGCAGAGATGCAAGGGAAATCGAAGCTTCTACATTGTCCAATATAGTTATTGGACTATATGTCTACTAGCTATATGTGACTATTTAAATTTGATTAATAAAATTAAATGACTTAAAAATCAGTTCCTCTGTTGAACTAGCCAGATTTCAAGTGCTCAATAGCCACATGTGGCTAGTGGCTACTATACTGAAGAGCAGAATTACAGAACGTTTCTATCATTGCAGAAAGTTCTTTTGGATAGTGCTATTCCAGAAACACGCTTCATGTCCATCAGGCTTATCTTAAGATTTCTAACCATGGCAGAGGCTGTGTGTATTTTATTCTGAAGCCCATTTTTTTTTTTCCAGTACCTATTCCTATTACATTCTGTTTCTTGCCCATTTATGCTGATTCTTTCTCATTCAACTAATGTACACTGAACATTTACTGTTGTTAAACTCTATACTGGATATTCAAATAAGCTGAACTATTATTTTGCTAAGAAATTTTACTAATGAGAGCAGACATACTGGACTATCCCTTCTTTTATGAGGCGGGCACTAAAACCTCAGGCAATTTCCTTAACCTCTCTGAGCTTCATCGCACTGTTGTGAAGATTAAATAAGATCATGTGTGAAAAACACTTAGTAAAAAACAAATAGTAACCATTGTTGTTCACATTATCCTCATCATCATCCCAGTTGGCAGGGAACACAGTGGGAACTCAGCCCTATCCATAATGGGATACTTGTAACTGTTATAGGCCTTCCTTGTTTAGATTTCTCTTCATTTATAGCATTTAGTCACATGCCTTAGTTCTGCCTTGAACCCGCTCCTCACAGCTCTTTAACATCTGAAGAATCTGCATTCTTGTCCCCTCCCCACACTCAGCCCTTCACCTTCACACCCTCCTTCTCCTGTGCTCTTTTCACTCTCTGTATATTTTCTTCTTTTACATCATCTTTATAAAAAGCAGAGCCCACAATTTTCCCAACTATTTCAGATACTGCCCAAATACTGCATGTTCAGTGTCTACAAAGATGCATGGCCATGAGAAGGGATTCATTAAATTTTTAAAAATATTTTAAAAGTGTATTAAAAAAACACTTATGAAGGTTTTACTTCTGCAACTAAATTTTGAATTGTAAATGTAAGACTAAGTTCATATCTATTACACACACACACATTTTTAACATAAATAGCATTATGATCTATGTATCGTTCATTTTTCCACTAATGTTATATCTGGAAACATTTTCAATGCTGATACAATAAATGGTATGATGACCTCCACTAATCTGAGCACCATACTACATTTCTATTATAGGAGCTAAGATTATTTCAGTTGTTTTGGGGGGAGTGGGAGATTTTTTAACATTAGGCTAGGGTACAGTTTAGTGTAGAATCACCTAAAATCTCACTTTTTTTTTTTTTATAACAATTGTGACCAAGCCAAGTTCCTCTCATTCTGTATTTCTGCAAATGATTTTTTTTTTAACTTAAGTCTGGGACTTGGCATTCATTTCCATTAAACTGCATTTTATTGTTTTGATCTAGACTCAAAGTCTTTTGAAATCTTGATCCTTTTAACCAGACAGTGATCTCTCCCAGCTGTAAATGTGAATATGATTTCACTTCTACCTAAATCACTGAAGCATCCAAGACCAAGAAGAGAGGCCTGTGTGTGATGAAAAAAAGTGGGACCTTGCTCCACATACATGAATCTGCTTCCCCTTCCACCGATTTTTGCCAAGAGTCTCATTCTGGGACATGTTCTATTGGATCCTGACCCTCTCTGTTTAGACTGTTCAGACTGGAACCAAAAGACAGTCAGGCATGGTGAAAGAGAGAATGTATCAGTGTACGTTACTACTCTCTGACAGCTTTGATGACAAAACAAAATTCAATACAGGAGGAGTTTGAAACAATAGAAATAAATTAGGGCTTGGGGTCCACTGAAGAATCCAACTGAAACTTAAATATATAAAGATCAGAAACTCATATGATGAATCTATCACTTATTAGTCATATCCCTGGTCTAGAGGAGATGAAAGAGAGGTGACAGTAAACTCTCTTTATAAAGAAACAGCAAGCAAGGATGAAAAGGAAGAGTCTTTGTTGGTTTGTTTTTTTGTTTTTGTTTTTTAAGTAGGCTCTACACCCAGAGTGGAGCCCAACTCTTGGCTTAAACTCATGACTGTGTAGTCATGACCTGAGCTGAAATCAAGAGTTGGATGCTTAACCCACTGAGCCACCCAGGCACCCCAGGAGGAATCTGTTTTATACATGTCAGTTTTTCCAAACCTCTAGTTTGGAGTTGTGTAGAGTCATTAATGGGGTTCACAAATGTCAAGCTCTGTCTCCTTCCAGGCACATGGCAGGGTTGAGGCTCCACACATTTCCACAGCCTTCCCCAGAGGCAGCCACTGTTAACTACTTAACATATACCTTTCCAGACCTTTCTTCTACATTTCCACATATGAATTAAGTACAAGTAAAAAAAAATCACAAGAAAATATCTAGAAATATTAATCAAAATCCTTCCTTGCCATAACTCTCCAATTCAGACACCCTGGCTCTTCTGTGCTCACTGCCATGGTGAGAGAGGTTTAAACAACTTTCATATGTTTATTTACCATTTGCATTTCTTTTGTGTATTATTTGTTCATATCTTTCAACCATTTTTCTATTGAGTTTCTCTCTTACTGATTTGTAGGAGCTCTTTATACATTAGGATATCAATATTCTATTATATATACTGTAAAATTTTCCTCCACATTAGTCACTTTTCTTTTAATTCTTTAATACTTATTTATTTGAGAGAGGGAAAGCGCATGCACACATGAGCGGGAAGGGCAGAGGGAGAAAGAGAGAGAATCCCAAGCAGACTCCACACTGAGCGTGGAGCCTGGCATCAGGCTCGATCTCATGACTCTGAGATCATGACCTGAGCCAAAACCAAGAGTCAAATGCTTAACTGACTGTGCCACCCAGGCGTCCCTTCTTTTAATTCTTTAGAGTATTTTCCTGTACATAAAATTTAAGTCTTTATTGCAGTCAAGGCTCTTCATCTTTTATTTTATAAATGTCTTAATATGAATGGCTTTACACTTCAGTATTATAAAACTAAATCTTTTCTATTTTCTTTTAATACTATTATAGATTTAAATGGTTATGTCTATTTAAAGCATACTTAGGGACGCCTGGGTTGACTCAGTTAGTTGGGAGGCTGCCTTCGGCTCAGGTCATGATCCCGGCGTCCTGGGATTGAGTCCCACATTGGGCTCCTTGCTCGGCGGGAAGCCTGCTTCTCCCTCTGCTTCTGCCTGCCACTCTGTCTGCCTGTACTCGCTCTCCCTCTCTCTGACAAATAAATAAATAAAATCTTAAAAAAAAAAACCTTATTAAAAAAAAAAAGCATACTTTTCAGGCGCCTGGGTGGCTCAGTTGGTTAGGCCCCTGCCTTTTGGCTTGGGTCGTGATCCTGGGGTCCTGGGATCGAATCCTGTGTTGGGTTCCTTGCTCAGTGGGAGCCTGCTTCTCTCTCTGCCTCTGCCTGCCACTCTGCCTACTTATGCTCTCTCTCTCTCTGGTGGATGGGTAAATAAAATCTTTAAAAAAAGATACATAAAAATAAAAAAATTTTTAAAAAGCATACTTTTCAAAATTTTCAATGGACTCTGTTTACCAAGTTTTTCCCTCATATCAGGCCCTGTGGCAGGCTGGCCCCCACCCTGCTTGAGTATTTGCTCAGAATGTGCAGTATGATAAGGGCAAAAGTAGAAGTAGTACAGAGTGGTTCAGGAATATTCAGAGGAGTAGTTTTGTTTTGTTTTGTTTACTTCAGAGAAAGAGAGAGCATGAGAGGGGAGAGGGTCAGAGGGAGAAGCAGACCCCCCACTGAGCAGGGAGCCCTGTGCAGGACTCCATCCTGGGACTCCAGGATCATGACCTGAGCTGAAGGCAGTCGCTTAACCAACTGAGCCACACAGGCACCCCAGAGGAGGAGTTTAAAGAAGCCTGCATGGACAAAGTGATGTGAGCTGGACCATGAGAGGTAAAGAAAGGTTTGACACCCAGAGAAGAGAAGAAGAAACATTTCAGGAAAATGGAATAGCATATACAAAGACACAAAGGCCCAAAAGAGCAAGGCGTGTTTGAAGAATGATGTGGCCTTAACTTACTTTGAAATAGCTTGAGTGTAGGGCTCATTGGGGATGTGGCAAAAGATGCAACTGGAAAGTTAGTCAGGACCAGATTGCAAAGGGCCTTGAAAAATGTGCACTACTTCATGAAGTTCTGAGTCATCATTGAGCCTGGAGTTCAGTGAATTACCACAGATAATCTGAGAGCGGGGAAATGGGTGGGGATATAAATGAAACAAGATGGCCCAAGAGTTGATGAGTGTTGAAGATGCATGGTGGCTACACATGGCATGCACTGACCCATTCTCTTTCTCTACCAATACATATGTTTGGAGATTTTCATAATAGAAATTTGAAACAAAAAAAATTATCATCTTACACAAGGTCATTTTTTGGTGTAAAATAAGATTGGAGGGTTTTTGTTGTCATTGTCATTGTTAACAGCATTGCTAAGTTAAAAAAAAAAGGTTATAGATCAGTAAACTATGGTTGTATTTATGATGAGTAGGGCGAGACCCAGAAAACTGGGAACCAAGATAGCAGTCGAGTCTACCCTCTAGGTGAAAGAATTAAGGGCACTATTTTTTATTTTTCTGTACTATGTGAATGTTATATATCAATTTGTAATGTTCATAAATTAGAAGAACAGATTTTTCCTTAGCAAAGAAGTTAAAAATCCAATTATAGAAGAATAGATAATGTCCACATGTGAACTACTAAAAATAGTATTTGGGAAGAGAATATGTTAATATATGGAAATTATTTTCCTGTAATGCCAACAAGAAAAAGGGATATAAATCCATAATAATAATTATTATAGAGCACCTGGGTGGCTCAGTGGGTTAAAGCCTCTGTCTTCGGCTCAAGTCATGATCTCAGGGTCCTGGGATCAAGCCCCACATCGGGCTCTCTGCTTGGCAGGGAGCCTGCTTCCCTCTCTGTCTCTGCCTGCCTGCCTCTCTGCCTACTTGTGGCCTCTCTCTCTCTCTCTCTCTGTCAAATAAATAAAATCTTTTTTTTTTTAATTATTTATTTATTTATTTGACAGACAGAGATCACAAGTAGGCAGAGAAGCAGGCAGAGAGAGGGGGGAAGCTGGGACCCTGGGATCATGACCCAAGCTGAAGGCAGAGGCTTTAACCCACTGAGCCACCCAGGTGCCCCTAAATAAATAAAATCTTAAAAAAAAATAATTATTACTATAATTATATGTAAGGAAAATGTATACACAGGTGAAAAGAAATTGGAATGACATTACCAAACTATCAACAATGGCTATACTTGGGCAATGGGACTGTTATTAATTTATACCACACCCCCTTTTTCTTTACTAAGCACATATCATTTCTATAATTTTTAAAAATGTAAAAACAAAACCAAAACACATCCTTCTTTGAACTGTCTTTTTGGCGCCAGAAAAAAATATAACCAAGGGATAAGCAACAAAGCATAAAACAGAAGAACCCTTTAGGATAATAGTAAAATATGAAATTTTCTTCCTTTTTCCAGTTTTGGCTAACTGGCATATCCCATCTTAGCAGAGTTTGAGAAGTACAGACTTCTAACAGACAAACTTAAATGCAGATGTGCAATAACAGAAAACACGCCTTCTTTCAAGTATTCATGGAAAAGTCACAAAACTTGACAAAAAGTTCAAAAGTTCCAAAACATAGGGGCACCTGGGTGGCTCAGTGGGTTAAGCCTCTGCCTTCGGCTCAGGTCATGATCTCAGGGTCCTAGGATTGAGCCCCACATCAGGCTCTCTGCTTGGTGGGGAGCCTGCTTTCCCCCCTCTCTCTCTGCCTGCTGCTCTGCCTACTTATGATCTCTATCTCTCTGTCAAATAAATAAATAAGATTTTTTAAAAAGTTCCAAAACATAGAAATAATACAAAAAAAAACCATTTTTACCACAATGAAATAATGCTAGAAATATCAAAATTTTAAAAATCAAAAGCCCTTTCACATAGAAATTTAAAAGAAAAACTATGAAACAGTCTTTGTGTAAAAAAACTACACAAAATGAAACTGAAGAATCTCTAAGGCTGTTATAAAGAAAAATGTTACATTTGAGATTTGTGATATATAATAATCACATGAAAATTCACAGTCTTAAATTCACATAAAATGATGCAATGAATATAAATGAATTAAATTCTCAACTCAAAAGGCTAGAAAAAGCCAAGCTGACTCAAAAGAAAGCACAAGGAACAAATACTAAAGATAAAAACAGAAATCAGGGGTGTCTGGGTAGCTCAGTTGTTGAGCATCTGCCTTCGGCTCTGGTCATGATCCCCGGGTCTGGGGATGGAGCCCTGTGTGGGGCTCCCTGCTTGGCGGGAAGCCTGCCTCTCCCTCTCCCACTCCCCTTGCTTGCGTTCTCTCTCTCGCTGTTTCTCTCTCTGTCAAATAAATAAATAAAATCTTTAAAAAAACAACAACACAGAAATCAGTGGGATATAATATAGTCATGTCATTAAAACTTCTTAGGAAAAAAATCAATGGAAGAGATATAGCCAGCTTCTGAAAGGTAATTTTAAGAAATGGAAAATACAGGGGCGCCTGGGTGGCTCAGTGGGTTGAGCCTCTGCCTTCGGCTCGGGTCACGATCTCAGGGTCCTGGGATCGAGTCCCATATCGGGCTCTCTGCTCAGCAGGGAGCCTGCTTCCCTCTCTCTCTGGCTGCCTCTCTGCTACTTGTGATCTCTCTCTGTCAAATAAATAAATAAAAATTAAAAAAAAAAAAAGAAATGGAAAATACATAGAACTATGTGCAGATATTATAAGCATAAGGCCTATGAGAATCAATGCTAAAACAAAGAAATTTAAAAAAAAAGAATTCCTTAACATAGTAGAATATAAAACTGGCATATAAAAATCAATAGCCAACTGCCAGTCAGGCAATTGGTACCCATGGTCAAGAAGATAAGGAACTGGCACTAGAATGTACATCAGCTAGATCACGGGGCACCTGGGTGGTTCAGTGGGTTAAAACCTCTGCCTTCAGCTCAGGTCATGATCCTAGCAAGTCCCGCATGGGGCTCTCTGCTCAGCGGGGAGCCTGCTTCCCCCCTCCCTCTGCCTGCCTCTCTGCCTGCTTGTGATCTCTCTCTCTGCCAAATAAATAGAATTTAAAAAAAAATCAACTAGATCACCAAGCACACTATTTAACTGGCAATTTTTTAAAAGGAAAAACGTCTTAGCTTTTGGAGAAAACTATGAGTTGATTTACATGACATTAGGAGTAGCACCTGGATAAAGCAAATAAGTAAATATATCACCAATAAAAATCCCTATTTTCACTGTAAGAAGAAAGATATAAAATAAAGAGTATGGAAAAATTTTGTAATGCTTAAGTTTGAATTAGAAGTAGTAGTATTATAACTTAAATGTATTTAATATATATTTAATTTATATTAATTTAAACATATTTTAATATATATTAAGTGTTATATATAATAAATGTTATATAAATAAATATAAAATAAATGTTAAATATGTTAAAACATAATTTAAACATATGTATGTTTCTTAACATGTCATCACAATAACAATAAGCACACCTGGTGCTTAGTAGTTTTTGCAAAAGAATGAAACTGGATGACTTTTTAATACTATAAACAATAAAAAATTTCATAATGGATTAAAGACTTAAATGTGGGACCTGAAACCATAAAACTCCTGAAGAAAAAATAAGCAGTAATTTCTTTTCATTGGCTATAGAAACATTTTTCTTTTCTTTTTTTTCATAGAAACATTTTTCTAGGGCACCTGGGTCACTCAGTCGGTTAAGTGTCTGCCTGTGGCTCAGGTCATGATGTCAGGGTCCTGGGAAAGAGGCCCACACCAGGCTTCCTGTAGGGAGCTTCTACCTCTCCCCTGCTTGTACTCTCTCTGTCAAATAAATAAATAAAAAATCTTTAAAAAAAATGTCCTAGTTAGGTTTCCTGAGGCACAGGAAACAAAAGCAAAATCAAACTCTTGGGATTACACCAAAATAAAAAGCTTTTGAACAGTGAAGAAACCCATCAACAAAACAAAAAGCCTAAATGGGAGAAGATACTTGCAAATGATGTTATCTAATGAGGGGTTAATATCCAAAAAATATAAAGAACTTACACAAATTAACACCAAAACCCCTAAATAATCGAATTAAAAATAGGCAGAGGTCCTGAATAGACGTTTTTCCAAAGAAAACATGGAGTTGGCCAGCACACACATGAAAAGATGCTCAACATCACTCATCATCAGGAAAATGCATATCAAAACCACAATGAGATATCACCTCATGCCTGTCAGAATGGCTAAAATTAACAACACAAGAAATAACAAGTGTTGGAGAGAATGTGGAGAAAAAGGAATCCTAGTGCACTGTTGGTAGGAATGTAAACTGGTGCAGCCACTGTGGAAATGGAGGTTCCTCAAAAAATTAAAAATGGAATTACCATATGATCCAGTAATTCCACTACTGGATACTTACCTGAAGAAAACAAAAACATTAATTTGAAAAGATATGTGCACCCTTCCCTATGTACTGCAGCATTACTTACAATAGCCAATATATGGAAGCAACCCAAGTGTCCTTCAATAGATTATTAATACACACACACACACACACACACACACATATATACACACAGAGGAATATTCCTCAGCCATAAAAAAAGAAAAGATCTTGCCATTTCCTACAGTGTATAATGCTAAGTGAAATAACTCAGCTGGAGACAGATAGATACCATGTGATTTCACTCATATGTGTAACCTAAGAAACAAACATATGAACAAAGAAAAAAGACAAAAAAACCAGACTCTTAAATACAGAGAACAAACTGGTGGTTGCCAGAGGGGAGGTGGCTGGAGGCATGGGTGAAGTAAATAAAAGGGATTAAGAGTACACTTATTATGATGAGCACTGAGTAATGTACAGAACTGTTGAATCATTATATTGTACACATACATTAATATAGCACTGTATGCTAATTATACCTCAATATAAAAAATAACAAAAAATAAAAAGCAGAAGAAATATATATATTTCTTAATCCTGTCTAATGTCACTAGAATAACAATGAACATACCTGGTATCAAGATCTTTGTGGTTTCTAAATATCAAAACTAGAGCTCTGCAGAGAAATGGCTAATACCAGGTCTTAGAAGGGAAATTTCAAGATGTCTCTGAGATCATATGCCAAGAATCAAGTCAGTGTTCAAACACTGATGGAGCCATATCAAAAAGAATCAAGGACAACTTGAAGTCAATCCTACTTGCCAAATCTGGGATAATTTGAGAATAAGAATGAATAATTATTAGAGTTAAAAAAGAATTTCAGCAAGGTGTTAGGATACAAAATCAATACATAAAAGTCACTTGTATGTCTACACACTAGCAGTGAACAATCTGAAAATATTAAGGAAACAGTTCCATTTACAATTGCATCAAAAGAACAAAATAGTGAGGAATAAAAATTTTAAAAGTGTACAAGACTTATACAGTAAAAATCACAAAATATCAGGGCACCTGGATCTTGGTCAGTTGAGCATTCCACTCTTGATTTTGGCTCAGGTCATGATCTCAGGGTCAAGAGATCAAGCCCTGCATTGGGCTCTATGCTCAGAGGGGGTCTGCTTGAGATTTTCTCTCTCTCCCTCTACCCCTCCCCTCACTCATGCTCCCTCTCTCACTTCTCTCTCAAAATAAATAATCTTTTTAAAAAATCACAAAATATCACTGAGCGAAATTGAAGAATTAAATAGAAACACATCACATGTTCATAGATTGGAAGACTATATATTGTTAAGATGGCAATATTCCCCAAATGCATCTATACATCAAACCATAAACCCTATCAAAATCCCACCTGTCTTTTTTGCAGAAATTGACAAGGACAAGCTGATTCTAAAATACACATGGAGGTGCACCTGGGGGGGCTCAGAGGGTTAAGCCTCTGCCTTCAGCTCAGGTCAGGGTCTCAGGGTCCTGGGATTGAGTCCCGCATCAGGCTCTCTACTCAGCAGGGAGCCTGCTCCCCACCCCCACCTGCCTCTCTGCCTACTTGTGATTATCTTTCTCTGTGTGTCAAATAAATAAATAAATAAAATCTTAAAAAAATAAAATAAAATACACATGGAGAGGTGCCTGGGTGGCTCAGTTGGTTGAGCTCCCAACTCTTGACTTTGGCTCAGGTCATGATTTCAGAGCCCTAAATCGGGCTCCATGTTGGGTGTGGAGCCTGCTTGAGATCTTCTCTTGTCCTCTTCCTTCCCCTCTGCCCCTCTTCCCCTGTTCTCACTCTCTAATAAATAAATAAATATTTAAAAATACAGTACAATAAAATAAAAATAAATAAAATAAAATATAAAATACATCTGAAAATGCAAGGGATCCAGAAGAGTGAAAACATTCTTGAAAGGTAACAGATTTGGAGAACTCCCATTTTCTATTTCAAAAGGTATGACAAAGCTACAGTAATCAAGACTCTGCAGTACTAGCATAAGGACAGATGTATAGATCAATGAGACAGAATTAAGAACCCAGAAATAAACTATGTATGTATGTCCAGTTGATTTTCAACCAAATAATGAAGATAACTCAATGGACAAAGAATACTCATTCCAACTAAATGTGCTGGGACATCTGTATATCATGCAAAAGAATTACTGGACCTCCTACCTCACACCATATACAAAAATTAACTCAGATTAAGGACCTAAACATAAGAACTACAAAATTCTTATAAGACGATATAGATGTAAATATTTGTGACTATGGATTAAGTAATGGTTTCTTAAATATGACACCAAAAATACAACAAAAGAAAAAATAGGCAAATTGGATGGATCAGTCAGTTAAGCATCTGACATCAGCTCACTTAATGATCTCAAGGTCCTGGGATTGAACCCTGTGTTGGGCTCCCTGTTCAGTGGGAAGTCTGCTTCTCCTCTCCCTCTGCCCCTTCCCCTGCTCATACTCTCTCTCTCTCAAATAAATAAAATCTTTTTAAAAAATTAAAAACTTGGGGTGCCTGGGTGGCTCAGTGGGTTAAAGCCTCTGTCTTCAGCTCAAGTCATGATTTTAGAGTCCTGGGATTGAGTCCCGCATCGGGCTCCCTGCTCAGTGGGGAGCCTGTTTCCTCCTCTCTCTCTGCCTGCCTCTCTGCCTGCTTGTGATCTCTCTGTCAAATAAATAAATAAAATCTTTAAAAAAATTAAAAATTAAAAAACTTTTGTATTCAAAGGACACTATCACAAAAGTGAAAAACCTACAAAATGGGAGAAAATATTGCAAGTCTTAGCTCTGAAAAGAGTCTAGTATACAGTATATATAAAAAACTTTTTTAAAAATTTTATTTATTTGACAGAGAGAGAGATCACAAGTAGGCAGAGAGGCAGACAGAGAGGGGGGGAAGCAGGCTCCCCACTGAGCAGAGAGCCTGATGCAGGGCTCCATCCCAGGACCCTAGGATCATGACCTGAGCCAAAGGCAGAGGCTAAACCCACTGAGCCACCCAGGTGCCCCTAAAAAACTCTTAAAACAATAAAAAGATAACCCAGTTTTAAAATGGACAAAGGATTTAAATAGATATTTCTCCAAAAAGATATACAAATGACCAATAATGAAATATGAAAAGATGCTTGACATCACTAGGAAAATATAAATCAAAATCACAACAAGATATCATTTCACATACACAAGGATGGCTATAATCAAAAGGACACAACAGCAAGTGTTGACAAAGATGTGAAAAAACTGGAACTCACATTCATTACTGGTGGGAATGTAAAGTAATGCAACCACTTTGGAAAATAGTTTGGCTGTTCCTCAAAAAGTTAAAAATAGGGGAAGCCTGGGTGGCTCAGTTGGTTAAGCGGCTGCCTTCGGCTCAGGTCATGATACCAGCGTCCTGGGATTGAGTCCCACATCGGGCTCCTTGCTCAGTGGGGAGCCTGCTTCTCCCTCTGCCTCTGCCTGCCACTCTGCCTGTGCTCACTCATTCTCCCTCTCTCTCTCTGACAAATAAATAAATAAAATCTTAAAAAAAAAAAACATAACTTTGATATAGTCTACCACATTGCTCTCATATCCAAGTTCACCTTCCAGCGGCATGGAAGCCTGTGGAAACTTCCTCAGGCTCCTACATCAGGTGGCTTTTGAGCCCAGCTAGTGGGAAGCCTCTGCAGGAGACAGGAGAATGTGAAGTTGGGAGATGCCAGGGCACCTTCCATACCCCCCTACTGTAGGGAGGCTTCTGCAGAGGCTCTATTTCCTCCATGACTCCAGCTTCCACTAGCCAGGGCTGATGACTTTTCTATTTCTATGGAGTGGCCCTGGACACTATGACCTTGGACTCACACACTCAGGTCTAATCTGTTCTGCAAAATGGAGGGGGAATTGACTCACATCATCCAGTTATCTCAAGAACAAAACTAAAAAATGTTTATGAAAATATGTAAAGAATAAACTGTTAGACAAATAAGGTGCTTGAGTGTCTCTGAAGTGAGGCAACGTGGTGTTGCAATAAAGAAAATGAGACTGGGGTCTCAGGGTTACGTTCATGATCTTGTTCTGCCACCAGCTGTCACCTCAGCCAGGCGACATGGTGTTCTCTATTCTCCTCATCTGCCAAGTGGAGATACCACCGTTGATGATGAAGTGGTTGCAGAATGGCATAAAGAAGATCTCGGAAGACGTATACTCTCAAGTGTAAAAAGCTACACAAATACTAAACTCACTAGTTATAAGCAGGAAAAAAACCTTTATTTCTCTCAAATTAAAAAGTAGGAATCAATCTTCAAGCAAGATAATCAAAATAGTCAATAACACAATTTAACAGTTAGGAGAGCATGTACAGATTAGACTACAGGTCTAGATACTTTGAATTAAGTGCATACACCCAAATCAGGAGGGCTGACAGCTTTCGCACTGAGGAGATGCAGTGACTCATCGTAAACACACAACTTCTGGGAAACTGGAGCTGACTTTTCACAGAACAGTAAACCGAAATGACACGTTGTCATTGGCTTAGAGAACAGATACGAGCTTCAGAGGAGTCACAGTGAAACGCCATTGTAATCCAACAATTTCCCCAGAGATCTGTTCATCTCAGAAACAGGAATATATAAAAATCAGTAGTACAAATTCTCATAAAACTAGAAAAGCCCTCTAAACCCTAACACCTTGAAGCTTACGTAAGCACTGAGGTTTTTTTTCTTCCCTTTACTTCTCTAAATTAAACACAAAACAGTTTTTTATTTAGTACATTTCCGACTTTACAGCCAGTTTCGAAACGAAGAAAGATTTTATGAAATGGAATTAGACACACACCAACCCCAGGGAGAATCTCAAGGTGCAATGCTCCTCGGCGAAGTTTTCAAGAGGAAACCTTTTATGTCCACAGAATGACGCTGTTTCCTGGAATAGCCTGATGATTACCAGGAAGGAATGCACACCCATGCCATCCAAGGGTTCTCCTCCTTTTGGGGGTGTTTACCATCTCTCCATCTCCCTCTCTCCCTACTTCTCCCTCCCCCACACACAGACCCACACACACACTGATCCAGTTGGGGGGATTCCCTGAAGCACAGAGATAATGGCATTTATTTTGGCAAGACTTGTGCAACTTGTTGAAAAAAAGATAAGGAATGGCGTGTAGGAACAACTGTAATGGGAGTTCATCTCAACAGCTGCAGGAAGCAGATCTCTCTTCATAGCTGAATGCGGCTTCATGGTTTCCCGACATCTGGGTCTTGCACACTTTTCATCTAGAAACCAGACTGGATCAGTTATAGGTGGAAAGGGATGATAACTTAGGATCAGACCACACTCCCGTTTAAAAAAAAAAAAAAGTCTCCACTGCTAGATTCTTCCTTTGAGACACTACATAGGATAAGAGAATTACTAAAAATGCAGGGGAATTGAAAAGAAAGCAATTGATATCAAGAACACAACTTGGCCTTATGAACTGCATCTCTGGCAAAATTTGCTGTGGCAAGAAAAGATACTGTCTTTTAAATAAAAAGGTAATACGTGAAATTCACCAGGTAGATACAAATGTCTCCCGAGATCCTGCAACCCAGCAGAAAGCGAATGAGATGGGTGCCCTCTGCATATACAGTGTGCGACTACCACTAGGACCCAGGGTGCCAAAGGCAAAGATTCCAGGGACAAATAACACTGTTTTACCCATTTTAGAATGGGGTGCTCAAAGGAGAAAAAGGCACACAAAAGGCCCTTTTGACTTTCCTGATTCATCCCTTTAAGTACATGAAAAACACAAGTTTAAGTAAACAGGATGACTTCAGTTTTTACATAAGGAGGCAGAATAACTGAGTATCTGTCATGTAGGGTAACTGCTGAGAATTTAACTAGACAATGCATATAACGTACTTAGCAGGAAGTACCACTCAATAGTAACTACTAAGAACAGCTACGTCTTCACACATTCGGAAATTTGTGGTCTTTATGATTTAAACCAACCTCCAGCAGAAGCTGGCAAGGTGTTTAGTCAGCTCAACTGCTACAGTGAAATACTGAAATCAGTTGACAGTGCACCGAGTCTTCTACAATCCTATCTACGATCGCACACAGGCACCCTTCTATCTATAACTATCCTGTCTCAACAACGATTTAAGGGGTGGAAGAAGCCATGGCAGAACCTCTTCCAAGAATCCTCCTCACCCTTGACTCTCCTTACCTTTTTCCTTCCCTAGCAAAGAGAGGGGCACAGCCGGGGCTGGAGCTCATGCGAGCGTGGCTGCTGGAGGATGGCAGGGAAGACAGGAAGCTCTCTCCCCTGGTTAATGCCAGAATGGTGTATGCCAAGCAGAGCCAGCACAGCAGATGGCAAAGGTGTGAATTTGGCATTCAGCGTCAGGTTGGTGTGGAACGCGATATAGGGAAGACGGTACAAAAGTCCAGGGTGGCCCTAGGTCAGCGGCTTGATCACCTTCCGTTCACCTGCCAGCACTTCAGGCAGGATCAGTTTATCCTCAGAGCCTTATTCGGGGTACGAATGAGGGAGTGACTTCTTCCAGTAACAGGGAAGAAAACTGAGTAGCATCGGGAGAACTCCCAGCAGCCCAGGTCTACAGAGAGTGCGACAGCTGGGGGTGGCTCAAGGGTAAAGGTCCCCTCCAGGGTATAACGCCATGGACACCAAAATGGTAGGCGAGGAACATGAACCTGACTCCTCCACAGATTAGCCCAGACCCAAGCTTTCTTCAACAGCCGTTCACCTTATAAACGAGTAGTTATAAAATATCAAGGCCTCGGACCTTCCTCTAGCAGCTCCCTTTGCTTCAGCAAAGGGGAAAAGAAGCAATCAGTCACATACAGAGCTGAACGTCACGTTAGCTACTTCAGGGTGAGGCCACTTGGAAATGCTGGCAGAATCAAGCAGGCTCAGCACCCTGGCTTGGTTGGGACAGGACAGAGTAAACATCCGGAGCCAACTCGGGCTGCAGAGCCGGGGGAGCCTGCACGTGAGTCCTGGCGGCACTGGTTATCAGCAGCAAGAGCCCAGCCAAGATGCTTCACATCTCCGTCCCCTGCCTTCTTTGTTTATAAACATGGCATCATGCCCATCTCAAAGGATGCTTGAAAGATTAAGTGAGATGTTTGCTAAGGTCCTAGAACTACACCCAGCACCTAAAAGGCCTTCAATAAATGGTACTTATTTTATGTCGCCTTGGTGTCAAGAGGGTATTAAATATGGCAATGTTTCCAAGTTCTAAGTTAAGGGGAAAGCCTGTTCGGATAATGAAAAACAAAATGAATCCACAGCTGACTAGAATCACAGGGAATCTTAGACAAACCCCGACTACTTCCTTTTTGCGGAACTCTGAAGGAACCATGTGTGTGTCAGTAGAAGGAAAACCAAGAAAAGATGTCCTTTTTGCTTCTGTCAAAATACTTGCAAGAAGATTTTAATTTTTTACAAAATTACTGGACGAAAAACTAGAGAGCTGGTTGAAGAAAATCAGAAATAGACATTTTAGGCCACTAAGCATGAAATAAGTATCATCTTTCAAAGACCACGGAAAAGGCGTCTGTCTGTTTTTGGTCTCACTGAGCACAGGACCCTCAATTGCTGGGCCACCCCAGAAGGAGAAAATGCACTGAGACACCCAGAGGCTCCAATGCTGCCCACAACTGTCTATTTTGCCAGAAGAGGGGAGGGAAGGATGGAGAACGACAGCATGCCACCAGGGACCAGCCATTCCCCATACCTCGCTCGAAAACTCCAAAGGGAGTCTGTTCAAAAGGGAACTAAAGGTAGAGTTGTGAAGATCTGTCTGCTTCTAGAAGGGCACACACTTTCTTTTCTTGAACTGCCCACCTAATAACCTTAACTCTCTACTTTTCCTAGTTTGTGGAAATGGTCTCCATGGCAACAGTGGTCTAAGTTGTGCCATTTTCCTCATTTCAGACTTGTTTTTTCTATGCCTGGTTCACCAGGACACCTGAGCCTTACTCGTATCTTTTCACCCTGATCCCACCAACTGGCATTCACACATGGCTCTTCTAAAGCACTCAGAGTCTGTATCAGGCACTGATGTTTCAGAGACCCGAACTGGGCATTTCCAGGGCATAAACCTAAAAAGTAACACAGTGAGGTGATTCAGAGAATGAAGAGGAGACCAGTCCATGTTTCCACTAAGACAGTCGAAGAATATTCACATGGGAATAGAGGGAAAAGAACTGGCAAGAGTGGGGCAGTATTTGGAAGGAAGATGAAATCATTACCATACAGAACACGTGTGCCAGGGAACTGACTGGCGATCTGCTGGGACATCTTCAGAAAATAAATAATATGGTACAACACAAGTGGCGTGCAGAAATAGGTAGGTTTTTTCCCTCCAGTATGAAGAGTTAGACAGAATCACTCCCAGGAATAGCAAAGGACCTTCTTCAGGGACAATCACAAAGAGGGGTATTTATTTTTAAGGCAACAGGAATAAATTTCATTGTCCTTCCCAGAGGAGAGCAAGAATTACATTAGGTGGCCACCAAGTCTGGAAACCGGGCAAATCTTTAATAAACGGTTTACGGATAGTACATTATAAAGAATGACAAAACTGTATTATCTATATTTCTAGACTTAATGGCCACCCCACAGAAAGCATCTTTGGAACAGAAAAAAAAGTTTTAAGAATTTGTTTTCCCATAATCATAAAGCTGTCATACTCCGTTCTGAGCCCAGCTAGTGCAACATTCTCCTCAACCCATAGGCTCCATTCTATTTACAATTTACCAACTTTTTATAATATGCTTGGGTCACTCACAGGAGAAAAACACTGTCAGCATCAATATTTAGCAGCATTTCAAAACACATTTTTTTTGTCTTGATGAAAAAACTAAACTATTCTTTTAGTGCAGTAATTTCATGTGGCCTTATTACTTCTATACACAAGATACGATCCTTTAACATTTATGTAGGTAAGCATCTCCCATTTTTTTGAAGACTCTCAAAGACTCTGAGGATTTTATTTTTTCACAATAAAAGAAAAAAGGGCAGTGTCAACCCATGAGAGTCAGCCCAGCAGCGTTAAGGAGGCCCTCTGCAGAGCCCAGTTCCTGGTGCGGGAAGTGATCTGACAGCCTCCCCTCACTCTCAGCTCTTAGAAATGGGACTGAGAGGGATCAAAGCAGTAACTGTCTGTATTGCTTCATAG
Source organism: Mellivora capensis (assembly GCA_004024625.1). NCBI lineage: Eukaryota > Metazoa > Chordata > Mammalia > Carnivora > Mustelidae > Mellivora > Mellivora capensis. The sequence goes on along the minus strand of PISX010010478.1, from coordinate 47,368 downwards.
CCTTGGGAGAAAACAGAGGTTAAAAAAAAAAAAAAAAAAAAAGTCTAATAAAAAGAGTGGAAGCCAAATCCTTTCATTCCAGGGATGTCTGCAAAGGAAAGATTCTATGGAGCCTGGATGCAGAAAAGGTATCACTCCTAACAGGAAAAATAAATCGTGGACAGTCACTCAAGGCCAGGGAAGCAACCACAAAAAGCAACTGGCTTCAAGCGTGCGGTCACCAGGAAGGGCACATACCAGAGACCTCGGGACAAGGTGGCCTGGTGCTGTGGTTCAACAGCCTTCGGGAGACGGAGGGCACCAGAGGCCAATACTGTCACTCGCAAAAAGGCTACTATGGCAACAACGTGAGGGCCAGAGATCAGCTAGAGGTTGGGGTCAGATGCCGCCAGCAGCCCGGCCCAGGCTTGTTTTCTTGGGAAGGGCTTGAGACGTGCAGAGGCATCGTACGCATGTGTTGGTGACCCTTCTCGAGAAAAGCAGAGAGGAGCCGCTTCAGGAACGCTTTCTACTCATTCGTTTTCATTTCAGTTCGCCATTTAAACTAGAAAAGACGCCGTGGGCTATCCCCACTAGCTTCTACCTTGGACACGGCACCGATACTACACACACAACTGAATGGACAACATTTTCCTGGTTCTTCCACCGGGCAGGCTCAGTATGCTTCTTTGGACTGAATAGGCGTGATCTTGTTCGAGAAAAGTGTGTAAACATAGGGCCAGATTTTGTTAGTTTCCGTCCCAGAAAATTGGTGAAGTACTCCTCGGCTCCTGAAAAACAAAATCCAACGCATGAAGGCCTTTTTGGCTTCCTCTAACATGACATGAGGGCGGGTGAAGACCCTGGGCATAATAAAGCCAGCACGACCTTGTGGCCTATCACCCACCGCTAAGTGCCAACCTCTGCACTCAGTGTACCTAAGTAAAGCCACAGCTCTTACGGTTCTGGCGTGCCTGCCGTGATGTGATGCCTCCTCTTCTTCTCCTGTTTGACACATATCAAAGAGGGGCCCCTGGGTGGCTCAGTCGGTTCAACATCTGCCCTCGGCTCGGGTCATGATGCCGGGGTCCTGGGCTCGAGCCCCGGATTGGGCTCCCTGCTCACTGCAGAGCCTGCTTCTCCCTCTGCCTGCTGCTCCCCCTGCTTGCGCGCACGCTCTCTCTCAAATAAATAAAATCTTTAAAAACATATATTTCAAAGAATAACATTATATGGACAATCCCAAATCTGCCTCAGGAAACACGTCTCAAAAGACAAATCACCGACAAACCTGGGTACCGGGAAACCCCTACTACTTACAATAGAGCCTGAAACACAGGGCGCGTCAGGATGATATGAACGATCAGAACTTCTGATCTAAAGGCTGGCTAAATTATCTGGGAGCTAAAAGGTCAAAAACCGATTCCAGTAGTGGCTGCAGACAGCTGTCCTGCATGCAGCCTGCAAATGGGTTTTGTTCAGTACGCATGCTGTTAAGAATGTTACTTGTTGCCAAGATACAAACTGGGATTTTTTTTTCCCCTCCTCACAGCCACGTTTCTGCTTCTCTTGAAAAACAGGGCTCACTGGCCACTCTGGGCCCGAGTGCCCCTGTGGGATAAGGGACTGGAGCAGCACAAGCACTGTCACTCAATTGCCCAGATGAACACATCCCCCACCAGGTCTGACCCTCGTTTCCAACAGCTGCCTGGCCCCTGCAGCCATCTCACTTTGCCATCTGCAGCTTACAGTGTTCGCTTTTTTGGGTTAAATTCCCTCTAGCTGTATCTAGGCAAAAGGTCCCTTCTCACGGTCTATCCAACTGAGATATTTCCAGGTGGCAGTGTCAAAACATAAACCCCTATTTCAGCTCCTTGAAAAGAAAGATGAAAATAATCCTAGATGTAATTTTACAACCAGAGATGATCAGGTTTCAGTCCTTGTATTACAAGAATTTCAGCATAAAAGAACTGGGCTGTATCTCCCACGTGCAACCCCAGCATTTCCCCTGACACCCAGGGACGAACTGGGCCTTTAGGGTTTTGTCTAGCCTAAAGACACACAACCCCGCCTCAGCCCGATGTCCTTCCCACTGGGTGCCAAGTGGTTCTGACTGAGCGTCTGCCGGGAAAACGGTGAAGCACACTCACTTGTATAATTCAATGACTGGCTTTGCCACATCCTTGTACTGTCTTAGCCTGGCCGCCACGGCTTCAGGTTTATCGTCCTCCTGCTGGACTAATGGTTCACCCGTGATGTCATCAACCCCCTATAAATACCAGAGAAACAGTTAATATGGCCAACACCCGAGCCATTCCAAAGATTAAAAACCTCCCTGGGCAAAATCCATGTACTTACTTTGGACTCCCACTGCATGATGAATCAGGCCTGAGTGGCAACGGTTAACAGTGAAAGTAATTGGAAAAGAGGTAATACTCTTAATAGTCATGTTAACCTTACTTCGTGAGAGCTGACATGGAATCTTTATTAAATTCTCAGATCTTTCCAAACACATTTCAGTGCCACTGAAAAATGATACTTTCAGTTTACAGTTTGAAACTCCATGCTGCCTCCCTCAACCACAAACCACCTTTAGACAATGTCACTCTGGCCCTCTAAACATTTCTAAAACCGCCTTGCTTTCTAAAGTTTGAATTGTTAATATGGAAAATAAAATGTCCAGGGACAACCAGGTGGCTTAGTTGGTTAAGCATCCAACTCTTGATTTCTGCTCAGGTCATGATCTTAGGGTTGTAAGATCGAGCCCCATATAGGGCTCCATGTTCAGCATGGCATCTGCTTGAGATCTCTCTCTCCCTCTGCCCCTACTCCTGCTTATATGCTTTCTCTCTCTTTAAAGTAAATAAAATCTTCAAAAAAAAAAAAAAAGACAAATGTCTCAAAGAGCCAACTGGTTTACTCAGGAGAACACTGATCTGGGAGAAGGTATCTCAGTCCTGTTGGCCTCTGCTAACATTCAAATTCTTTCCTGAGATTAATCTGACTCAGGTTATTTTCCTAGATTGCATAATGACTTACTTAGAGATAGATTAAAATGGGCACGGAGTCTCCACCTGTAACAATCAGGCAAAATTTTCTGAGAACTAAAAAACTGCAATTTAGAAAACCTGATTTCTGATTTATTTTAAACCTCCCCAAGAAACATACCTACTTACAAGTAACAACAACATGGACATGTGAGTGTCTCCCATGTCCATGGCTATTACCCTCCAGGGAGAGAGTCACAAGGAATAATCTGTAAAACAGCAGGCTAGAGCAGAACCAAAAGGCTCAGGCAACTCAACTGGATAATCAGTAAGCAGCTATAAATCTGAAATGCACTAAAAATTCCATTACAGCTCAGGGCCTTGGGTCCATAACCTGCACTTTTGAGTTACTGGTGAGCCCTGTAATCATCACGTGTATTCCATGCTTGTTAACCTGACTCAACAGGCAAGATGGGGGTGGGAGATGGCTGTACATCTCCTTTATTTAACTTAGAGCTGCAAAGCTCAGAAGAGTCATTTCCAGGTCCGCAGAGCACCCACAAATACAACCACTGCTTCTACGAAGAACAGAATGGTGCTAGGGTGACAGCATCTCTCCTTCTGGGAGAGCTTGGCCACACTGGCTGGGAGAGGTGGCCCAGACTAGCATTTTCACCCGTCTTTGGAGGGAGCACTCTTAACTGTGGGTGTTCTTTTAGGTATTCCAGTCTTTGGAAAGCAACTCAGTGTTAAAGGTTCTCTGACTTTACAAGAATCTCTGCTTCAGCAGGTCTAGGCAGGGCTAAAATGTGAAGCATTTCTGTTGAACGTCAAGGCATATCCAGAACCCTCTTCTCCTCTCCATCCATTTCTTCCCCTGTACTAGTTTCTCTTCTCCTCTCCATCCATTTCTTCCCCTGTACTAGTTTCTTGAGAGGGAAAGGAGGAAGGGACCTGATAAATTCCAAAAGTATTCATTACCTTTTAAAAAGAAGACTTCAAATGGCAACTAGTGCTTCGCCCAAAGGAACAAGATTCACTGGAATGTCACCAACACTATGGCACTCAGGATCTGGGAAGGTGTCCTTACCCTCTGGAAGTTAGTTTTCTGTAGTAATTACTGACTCTATCTATATGTAGACCTACCTATCCCATACACATTAACCCAATAAGATGCAACTGTCACCCCTTCCACATCTGGAGGGTCACAAGTAATTCTACCTAACGGAAGTAAGAATCCCATTGAATTAATTCATGTCTTTACCAGAAAGAATAATTCTTTAAATGAATGTGTTAATTTAAAAAGGTTCTTTAAACATATACCTTTACATATGTTTATTTCATGTAAACACATGTTACTTTTGGACTTGTTTATTCCTCTCGTCCTGCCAGTCCCTTTAAATCCTCACTACCATCACTCCCATCACCCCATCCACTCTGACCCCAAGTCTTTATTCAGTCCCAACCCTCACCATTTACCCCTGGTCTTATGAAACTAGAGAGTACATATACACACACATACAGATAATGTGTAGAGGAGGGTCACTGTTTTACAAAAATGGAATCACTGTGCTATTTGCTTTTCACATTCAACAGGACCCAGAGGAAGTATTTCTACAGGTCAAACGAGATAGCACAAAGTCATTCTTTTTACTGAGTATGTAATATTGCAAGATGTAGATAATCTCTAGTTTATTTAGTCATCCCCTATAAATGAATATTCATTTGTTTTCAGATCTTTTCTCCAAAACCAACACTGAAATAAGCATCACTGTGTCCCTGACCTTACCCGCTGGTGCTTTCATTTCCATAACCTATACTCCCAGTGGTGGGTTGAATCAAGTATGTATATTTTAAAATGTTAATGTACATTATTGCAAGGTTGTTTTTTAAAAACACTATTAATACTTTATATGCCTAATAAGATGAGAGTGCCATTTTTTTCTAGGTCCCACCAGCAATAGGTATTATAAATTTAATTTGCATTCCTTGACCACTAGTGAACGAGACATCTCAAACACTTTCGGCCATGCAGATTTGCTTTTTCGAACAATCTATTCGTATCCTTCCTACACTTTACAACTGAAATGTTTTGCCTCTTTCTTGTCAGCCCATAAAAATGCTTTGTATATTCTTACGTGTACATGGGGTGGATTGAAGTCCAGGTTATATACCCTTCCACTAGCGGGGTGGATCCAACGTCGGCTGAGACGATCTTTGAGTGTTTCAAATGGAATGTTCAAAGTGATCACTAGATCCAACTCGCAGATTTTGTCCAGGGCTTCAGCCTGAACTAATGTCCTAGGAAAACCTAAATGCCAGAAACAAAACATATCAAATGCAAGACATTTCCCAATTCTAAGGAAGTCAATGGTATATTTTCAGTTGACAGAATAATCGAATCTACACATACGCCATCCAGAAACCAGCTTTTATCAGGAATTTATGTCGATCTCCAAAAATTTAAAAATAGAAGAAAATATGCTACTGTATAGCCCAGCTTTGACCTTTGGTATACGCCAAGGTTACGGAGTCACGTGACCCAAGTACAGATGCACTGAACTGAAAATCACTAGACTAGTCCTCACTTTGCTCTTAACTACTCACATAACCTCAGGAAAGTTACATCACCTCCATTTCCTCTTCTGTTAAAGAAGCAAAGGATAAAATTGTATTTGTGTTCTTTTATAGCTTTAACAGCTGATGAGTATATTATTCTCAGGCTGCCCCTCAACTTATATTTTCATCCATTCCCTACATCTTACAAAACTCAACATGTGGTCTACAGTCTAGCACAGTAACTGCAAAAATGAGAAAATGCACTTAGGAATTTTATAGCAACTTCACAGTAATTTTAAGCCTAGTGAATCCAAAATTTATGCTTGAATATGTGTTTTTCTTTTAATTTTTCTAGTAATTTGCTCTTATTCTATTTGATAAAAGGATTGCTCTGCACCAGATTGGGGGGGGGGTGGGATGGGGAAGAAACACAGCTTTCACCACAGAGAGTTTGTTCTAGGCTTCCCTTGGAGCTTACTTTCTAATTTCTCCAATAAGGGAAATTACCCAATGGCCCCCACAGTATCTAACTCATGATGTTGTTTATTACAGAAGGGATATAGATTAAGTTACATCCCTTCCCAAAAAGACACAAGAATGGTGAGAACCAAACCTAGGGCATGTTTCAACTCTATTGTCATGACAGGGAAAGAAAAGGCAAGTTTAAACAGAGGTGAAGGAAAGATTACCTTGCAAGGCAAGATCTCAGTTCACTGGCTCTCCTAAGCCTAACCAAGGTACTCACACATTCCCACTAGGCAAAAGGGTTATTACTCCAATACGACAGGTAACACCAGAAGAAACTTGTCGTGAGCACACTATTAAGGCGCACACACGAGCTGTGTCTTTCCACAATGTCAGCTTTACTCAATCACAGAGCAAAGTTAAACCACAACCATAAGGCAGGTTCGGGATTCCAAACTCAAGGACAATTCACCATGTGGTTAAACTTGGCTTCTTCCATAGCACACAAAGCAGGACAGAAGACAAGATGTACAACAAGCAAGGTAAGAGAACCGTGTGGGAAGTTAAGAAACCCCACACGAAGTCAGTCTGTGGGAGCGCAGTTGAGACAAGGCCTTGGTCTGGGCTAGCTCTCGGCACTTACTGCTTCTTATGTTCAAGCTGGGAAGCGTCTCAGTTCCCTTCGGAGATCCATCGGGCAGAGCCTTTGGCAGTAGTTGCCTTTCTTATTTTTTAAGATCTTTTTTTTTTTTTTTAAATTTACTTGACAGAGAGATTACAAGTAGACAGAGAGGCAAGCAGAGAGGGGAGGAAGCAGGATTCCCACCACGGCTCAATCCCAAGACCCCTAGACTATGACCTGAGCCCAAGGCAGAGGATTTAACCCACTGAGCCACCCAGGGACCCTAGTAGTTGCCTTTTTTAAGTGGTCAGACATAGAGGGGTCATGCCTGAAGAGTCTGATAGCTCGCTGCCCAAATCCTCCCCTTTTAAAAGAGATTTTATGGGTTTGGGGTCTCTGCAGACCTCCTCTCCTCCGGTTCTACTCATTATCAGTTCTGGCTGTCAGTTGACATTGATCCCGGCAGTATCTCCAAGCTGCGGTACCTCAACCGCTTGCTTGGGTCATTGCTTGACACAGGTTGCCTGACATGAGAGACTCCATTTTGCTCCCTACAAAACTGCTTTCACGTTCTTATATGCCCACCTCTTGAGACCCATCACGCATTTGGTGTGGTTTTGGAATACAGGTGGGGTGAGGTTCCCAACGGACAACCAAGAATGAATTCTTGAGACATCTTTGGTGCGAAATGGTGGCTTATTAAAGCACAGGGACAGGACCCGTGGACAGAAAGAGGTGCTGCATCAGGACCTTGAGGAGTGGGTGGTGATTATATACTCAGGGATTGGGGGAAGTAAGGAAAACGGGAGGTTTCAAAAGAACTTTCATATACTAAAGAGGACCGGCCTATATAAGACACCTGCAAGGCAGCCCTGCCATTGTCAAGTAAGGTTGTTTCCTCCTCTAGCAAGGTATTAACATTAAGACAGTTGGGAGATTCCTGGAAGAATGTCACACTTGTCCCACCTGGGGTGGGGGGCACCGTTCAGGGTGTCAGTTGGCTGTGCCTTCATCTAGCCTTCATCACATTGGGACTGGCTTCAACAGAGAAAGAGGCATTTCTAATCTCGCAGCCCAGATGCTGCCTCTTGTGCCAAGTCACCCACTTGTACTGTTTCCTTCCTCCCATAGTGACTCTCTGGCTAAGCATCCTCTTCACAAAAAAGGCACCCACACCACACATTGGGAAATCATGCGGGAAGCATATTCATGGTGGTTCTCTTTGCAGTGGGAAGATGGCTGATTCCTTTCTACTCTTCTAATTATATTTAACTGAGCATATAGTACATTCAGAATGGAAAGAAAAATACCTTAAGTAAAGAACTGCTGACTAGATATTTTCCAAATCTCAACATAACTTGTCAGGTCAAGTTATGACTTGTTATGACTTAGGGAAGTGAAAGGTCAAACTTTACCTCAGATTAAGTACACTACACACACTTAGCCTCAGCCCTGGAAGACAGCAATGCCTGGCATGCAGTGGGCAAACATTCATGTGTAATATTAGGGTAGCTGTCTTCTAGTCTTCCATTCAGTGGCCTTATTTATTTGACAGCTGCCTTATTTTAAACTCTGAATTTAATTCTGTGAAATACAGGTCTCTGTCAAGCCCTGTAAACTCAATATGTCAATTTTTTCTACTATGGAATGGCTTGACCGCTTGTACATTAATTTATTAAGCAACTTCTTTTTTGGTTAAGTTCAAAAACAATTTTAGAATCGGGCTTCACAGCACCTAGGTGTATCCTGGAGCTTCAAATACATGATAGCTACCAGGTAGATAACAAAGTCGTACTAGCTGGGTCGCCAAGGACCAAGATTTGGCCCCAGGTGGGCCCTCAGCACTCAATTCAATCTATGGCAACTTAGGCTGGGTGATGGGCAAGGAGTTTCAGAAGAGTCCAGATAAAACCATGCCTGCCTCCTTTATTTTTCCCACCAAATTCCTTACTGAATACTGGACACCCTCAACCAGGTCCTTTTCTCCACCTCCCTCCCCAACAGCTCACTGCAGGTCAGACTGGAGATGCTGTAGAGAAGTTTGGTGGCAAGTCCGGGACCTCTGCTAAGTCTATGAGTCAACAGTAGCCTACCTTCCCTTACACTGTGAACCAGTCTGCTTTAGAAGACGAGCTTCCTGAAATGGGATTTAAGACACACGTTACTCCCTCTGTCAGCCTCAGGTACTGTGCCTCGCACATTCTACATAGAATCCCAGCAAAGAGGGCAGTGAGCCTTCCAGAGAAGGAACTCTCACTGACTGCCATGTCCTGCCTTTTCCCTGTATAACCAACTCCTCCTGAAGGCTTCAAATTAACAACTTGAGTTAGATACTGTGGCCAAAACCACCCCAAGATCAATCTCTATGTTCTTTCCCCAAATCCCTTTTTAAAGAAAAGCCATTTTCAAAAGCAGTGGCTTCCAAAGCAACTCTCACTGAGTACAGAAAAAAGAGAACCAATGTTGCATTGTTTTGTTCATTCTTTTTAGCTCCCATTTTGGATGGTACATTTTATAAGGCGTATACTAATAAAATCATATGTGCCTATAATTCACACAAATCCCTGTTTTGAAGATATAGTCAACACTGATAAGTGTGCAAAAGAATTTAAAGGTTCACTCCTCTAAAGACCCAAGTTCCCGGCCTCAGGCCCTGGACTTGGGTTCTAGGGCTACTATCCTGACAAGAAAACACTGTTCTTTATCCTTTGGATAGAGGCTGAAAGGTGAATAAAGCACTAGGAAAGAACAGGAAGCTCTGAACAAGAATATGACAAATAAAAGCTCAAATCCTACTGGCTAAAGTTTCCAGGTCTTTCCTGGACTTTCCTGGTCCACTTGGCCCAACAGCCCCGAAATTGTTTCTGAACTCTGGCGCCCTCTGGAGGAATGGGTGGAAAATGCAACGGTGTACAAAATAAGCTGAACTCAGAAGGAACCTATTTCAAAAATGGTGGGTAGTGTCTACCTTTAGGGCTCACATTCAGACCTGCTAACGACCAAAGAATCATTAATTCTGGTGGCTTAGAGGTCTTCTGTTAAGACAGTGACTCTCATCATATCCTCCCATCCTCAAAACAGGTTAAAGCTGAAAGACCAAGGAAAACAGAACCCTACAATGAAAGCAAAAATGGAAGAGTTATGGTTTAAGATGTTAATGTTGTTGGAATGCAACCATTTTATTTATTTTTTTTTCAGATTTTATTTATTTATTTGACAGAGAGAGAGATCACAGTAGACAGAGAGGCAGGCAGAGAGAGAGAGAGAGGGAAGCATGCTCCCCGCTGAGCAGAGAGCCCGATGTGGGACTCGATCCCAGGACCCTGAGATCATGACCTGAGCCGAAGGCAGCGGCTTAACCCACTGAGCCACCCAGGTGCCCTGAATGCAACCATTTTAATGGTTTAGAAGTACTAACAAGAGAAATAAGTCATTCCTCAACTTCAAGGTTCTCTATCTGATGGCACATATCAACATTATCAGGGAAGACTTGGGGTGGGAGGAGGAGAGCTTATTACTGCCCAGATTTTGTACCATTCTTCCTATAAGGGAACATCTAGAGCAGGAGCAGGAATTAGGTATTTTTCTGAAAGTTATCCAGGTGACTCTGGCCAAACTTCCCAGTGACAGCAACACCGCAAGTGCAGTATTAACTACGTGTGCCTATCCCATTTGGGGGAAGGTTTAACAGCACTTCTAAGCAGGTCCAAACCACTTTGACGAGAGTCTTCTTGACCTCGGTTTCATGGCAAGAGAACTGGGAAGGAAATTCCCAAAGGCCAATCCTTCTAGATTCACTAAGTCCCTATCTCAAGCCACCTGTTTATGCCATTCCCAGCCTAGATCTTACCTCTACAGAGAGTGGTGTGGCAGGCAAGAAAGTACAGGAAAACAGTGAGAACAGCGGCCTAGTCAAAGACCCAGGAGCCAGCTGCATTTTCAGAAGTGAGGAGAAGCCATGATGTAAGCCAGGAAACTCAGGGCTCAGTGGAACATGTTAGTTATGGGCACAAGCTCTGGAACCAGTCATCAATCCCAGCTCTGCCCAGCCCTGACAGCAAGAACTTCCACTAGACTTTGTAATCTCTCTCTGGTCCTTAGTTTTCTCACAGATAAAACAAGGGTATACCACAGAACGGGTGGCTTCAACAACAGAAATTTGTTTTCTCACAGTCCTGGAGGCCAGAAGTCTGAGATCGAGGTGTCAGGACAGGTGGTCTCTCCTGAGGCCTCTCTCCTTGGCTTGCAGATGGCTGCCTTCTCCCTGTGTCTTCCACAGGGCTCTTCCTCTGTGGGTGTCTGTATCCAAATCCTCTTCTTGTAAGGACACTCAGTACTCATATTACATTAGGGCCCACCCTCAAGACCTTATTTAACTTAATCACCTCTTTAGTAACCTTATCTCCAAAAAAGAGCTGAATTATGAGGTACTAGGAGTTAGGACTAGAACAGATGAATTTAGGGGGGACACAACTCGGCCCATAACAAAAGGTAATGCCTACTGCATGGGACTGTTTTGAGGATTAAAAGAGGCAATCTTTGTAAAATGTTTGAGATGTGAAGTGTTAGGCACATAGTGAGCACTCAAAAAATGGCAGCTGTCGCTCTTGGTAGAGCACTCCTGGGAGCCCAGCTGGTTCCCCATTCAGTCACAAGGCAGCACTGCTACCCTGTGCTTGTGCACAAGCACAACTTGCCTCTATTTAATTCCCTGAGATTTGCTGGTTTAGGGAGTCCCTGGTGCTCTGTGCTCTCCGCCACACAAGGACACCTCAGCCCTTCCAGCGATCAGCCCCGCAGCCTGCACGTTCTGGTCCCCACCCCACTCAAAAGGAAGCTCGACTCAGGCCAGCTTCTGCCACAAGCTTCCCATTCTCCTAACTGCCCCCGTCATCACCTACTCCTGTTTAACAGGAAAGCACCGGAAGCCGACTTTCCTGATCCAGTTCAATACCTTATCATGATGAGCTTTCATCGGAGTTCAAGTTAAACAGACTGGCCACTCTGGCACAAAGGCTCAGCCTTAAGCAGCTGACAGTCCAAGTGTATCCTGAGGCAGTGGCCAGAGGAAAGTTCTCAGCAACTAACCCACAAGCAGGCTACACTGTCACACAGAATCTAAGTTAAGGAAAGGGGATAGCCATGTGCTCTTTCCCTCCAAGTGAGTGCCTCCTTTGGGAAACATTCCCAGACGAGGCCACCCGGCTGGGGGAGAACGTGGACTCATGGCTTCTCAGTCCACGTCCCAACAGCAACTCCACAAACACAGCTGTGTGTTGTAGTCTGCTGTTTACAGGGCATTTACAGACGTTTCTTCACACCAAGCCCGTGAGGCGTGTGCAGCAGGAACACGCACCCGCAGTGTAACAGACCAGGGAGCCGGCACGCCGGGGAGGGGGGGAGACAGTGGCAGAACACGACTCAGGTCTCTGGTCTTGCCAGTGCCCACTCTACAACGCTCCTCCTCCACGAGTATAAAAAAGAATTACTACAAGGATCCTAAATGTCACCCCACATACCTCGCCTCAACCAAAAGATCAGGGCATCCTGACAGCACCCTCACCACCCAGCTCCTAGCTGCCCAGCACCCCTGACATGCTGGAACAACTTTATTCCCAAGAGCCCAAACCGCCCCTAGAAAGCCTACTCTTGCTCCTGTCACCTCTCACCTCACGTCCCCTTCCATCACTCTGTGCCAGCCACACTGACATCCTTGTTGTTCTTGAACCTACAGGTCCATTCCCACCTTAAACGCTCAGTTAATGGACCCTTGGCGTGACCCACCCCTGCTTCGGGTATCTATATACGCCCTCGGCTCCTGCAAGTCTCGGCTCACGCTGCGTTTCGTCGGTGAACCATCCTGTCGAACTGCATCCCCACCACACCCAGGGCACCCCTAGTCCCCTCCCCTCAGTTTCTTTTTTTCTCTTTATAGATTTCAACATCATTTGCTGGATACGATTTATTTTGCAAGTGTTTCTAGTCCCACCAGAACATTAGCTAATGAGGGAAGAACTTTTATAGTGGTTTCCCACTATATCCTTAGTGCCTTGAACAGTGCCTGGCACACAGCGATGCTGAATAAATATTTGTTGAATGAGTAAATAACTATTGTCTGAAAAGTCACATTCCAGCACATGGGTATTATTCCCATTTTAAAGTTAAAAAAACTGAGGCTCAGAGAGGTTCAACGACTTACACAAAACCACACACAGAAGAACCGAGGAACCTAGATTAGAACCAAGGGCTGACCCCAGAATCCCACACATGTACCACTCCATGCTGTCTTCCCTCCACGCAGAAAACCGAAGCCTAAGAGAAACGCCCGCCTGTGATGACTGCAGTGGTCTGTATACAAAGCAGCTTGAGAATCACAATGCTGCATGGCCCGGTGCCCCAGGCACAACCACACTGGATTCTCTCCACACACACGCAAAACAAATGTGCGGCACCTGGCTTTTTTCTTCTAATGTATCTTGGAGGGTTCTTCCTACACCATATATACCGCTCTCTCACTCTCCCTGAGAACTGCAGAGTACTCCACGGCTGGCCATGTACCATCATTTAACCCACTGCCAACTGATGGGCATCTAGGTTGCACTGACTTGAAGCACACCAGGGAAAAACTAGCTTAGCAAAGAGGAACAGAGACTCCAAAGATAAACTGGCTAGGTTTCCCCCACAGTTACACCACCTACTGATGCTGTGACCCTGGTTACCCACCATCTCTGCACCTTAAAATGAGCACGGTCATGTCCAAGTCAGAAAGTTGTGAGGAATGAGCAAATTAGTATATATAAATCCCAGCACAGCGGCTGGCATGCGGTATAAAGCTGGGGGGAGGAGTGGCAAATGGGGCTAAAAGCCAACACTGGGGGAAAATGAGGCGATGCGGGACTGGAGGTTAAGAGGACAGCAAGTTTAGTAACAAGAAAGACACAAAGGATAAAGAGAAAGGACCAGTGGGGCTCCATGCTGCCTTCACATGGGAGAATAAGTCTCCTCCTCTTCTCCAAGGGGAGACCCAAGTTTCCTTTAAGGCAGAAGGTAGAGAGAGTGTTCTGCAAGGAGTCAGTGTAGGGGGATGGTGGAGAAGGCTGTAAGGAAAGAGGAGTCCAGAGGGTATGGTGGAAAAGTGAAGAATGAGGGGGAAGGAAGAGGGGAATCTAAGTAGTAGAGAAAGAAAAGAGGATAAAGAAGAAAAAAGGACACCGAGGGATGACATACCTTTCCCTTAATAACCAAGGATCACAGACATAAAAGGCACAGTTGGAAGTGACGAGCTTCAGACAGTGTCATTTCCAGGGCAGGTGTGCCGTCCTAGTCTCTGAAGGTATCACAAAGGCCTCACACGAAGGCTCTGGCAATGCGCTGGGGCTCTCACTGAAGTCTGAGGTGCACAGTCCTAGGCCTGGGGGATCACAGGTCCTAGAGAGGGGCTCTCCATCACCCTGGCCAGACCTAAGGCAAAGGCTCCGGGAAGACAGGAGCAGCAGCGATCTGTCTACAAGACTCTCCAGACAGAAGTATGCTTCGGTGCACAGATCCGAACGTAAGGCTTCCGGGCATACAGTATGAAATGGTGTCCTAAACAGCAGCATCCTTTGAAGTGAATTACATCAGGGTCTCAATGTAGGCTGAGAAAATCAAAGTAATTCAGATGTAATTCTCACTCCATCAGCCACCAAGAACAGACTGTCAGAGAAGGTGTGGTCTGACCACATTTTAAACCCTTTTCAGTAGAGTGTCTTCACCCAGCCATACATATTTTTTTTAATGAATATACTGTCAGAGGAGCACAATATGAAGACAAGTGGAAACTGATTATCAACCAAGAATGTCCCTGTATCAGGGCATGAGATGTTCACTTTGACTCTGGTGAGGGGAAATGTGGGTATTTTCCTCTTTAATACATTTAGTTAACATCTGGTTAACACTGATCTGCCTTCTCTACTAAAGATCTACTCAGGGTATGAGATTTAATTCCTTGGTACCTCAGATTGCCAGGATATTGGGATTTGAAAAGAAACAAATAATTAGTAGATATAGAACTTAAAGCATGATCCATGGAAATCTTGTAATAGAAAATCTGTTCTTGTTTTGTTTTGTTTTGTTGAGAGAGAGAGAGAGAGAGAGAGAGAAAGCATATCCTGGGCTGAGGGGGCAGATGGAGACAGCGAACATGGGGCTCAATCTCACGACCCTGAAATCATGCATGACCTGAGTCGAAATCAAGAGTCAGACACTTATCCAACTGAGCTACCCAGGGGCTCCGAAAATCTGCATCTAAATAAGAATAGACATTCTCAACATGAAAAGTACTTAGATGACATACATTAAGTACATTCTAAGTGATTTAGACTAGACAAGCTATGGTGACATTGGTGGACCCAAGAGAATCTGCCACTCTAGCTGTGGGTGTGTATTCATCTTTAAACAGGCTTGCTTGTAGCCCCTATTAAAAACTGCAAGCTCCCGGGGCGGCTGGGTGGCTCAGCCATTAAGTGTCTGCCTTTGGCACAGGTCATGATCCCAGGGGCCTGGGATTCAGCCCTGTGTCGGGTTCCCTGCTCAGCGGGAAGCCTGCTTCTCTCTCTTCCACTCACCCTGCTTGTGTTCCCTCTCTCTCTGTTAAATAAATAAAATCTTAAAAAAAAAATTTTTTTTCGAGCTCCCTGAGGGCTGGGGCTGTGCTTATTCCCGATGCACCCCGGACACAGTCAGATTCCATGCGGATATGGTATTCCTGGTGGGCAGCGATTACTGACCAAGTGGACTAGATGCACATCCAAATTCTGTCAACGGGTGGCAGCATGAATAATTCTTCAATTTAGAGAGAGCTGCAATAAATTTTTGGTATGCTTTTATTTTTACTAAAAGTAATCCTCAAAGACATGTTTTCTAAATGACTAAAGCAGAATTCCAGGTTCTTAGATAACCCAATCCAAGTGAACAGATTCCACTAATTGTTGAGGAAACCAGAAAATCCAATCAGTAAAGTAAAATAAAGAACCCTCTTAAGCACAGAGTTTGCTTTCCTTCAACTACACATGACGCTGCTTATCACACAGTTTCTTCCAGGAGTATAAAAAACCCACTTTGTGCTTCTAGACTAAGCTATCCCCCCCTCCCTTATCTCTTAATCCAGCCTAGAAAGGTTGCTATGTCCTGCTGAATCAAATAGCCAATCCATGTTGAAAGTTGAAATTTTATATAGGTAAATTTCTCCCCAAATTCATCATGTTATATATCACTAATTATGGTGCCTGGAGGTTATTTTTAGACATCCCCCCCCCCCCCAAAAAGATTCACCATATGCAGGAAGATGTCATTAAATCCCTGACATGGTATGTTCCCAGCAGTGCCGGGCACTGGGCCTTGGCACCTTCTCCTCTGAGCCATGCCAAGAACCTAAGGGAGGGCAGCTGAAGCAGGAGGTGCCACAGCAACAAGGGAAGAGGGAACTAGGACACTTCTGTTTTTCTAACTTGGAGTGCCTTTCCTCCAGAGGAAGGGCGCAGAGCCAGAGTCTACCACCACATTCCCAGGCAGAAAAGCAAGCCTTCTCCGCGTGATGAAAATAAAAGGGCAGTTTTGAAGGGCAACTTCCAAATTCCGCCTGGGACTGGCAGCTTGTGAAAAGGCCACACAACACCAGGCCCCCTTCCTACGTCTATTAGGACCTGGGGCCAACATGGTTGCTTCTGACCATCCATCTCTTCCTAGCTGGTGGGAAAGCAAGAACCAAGTTACAAATATGCAAGCCATTGTCCATCACAATTAATCACTGAATGATTAAAGCTGAAAGCAGGCAGTTATTCTTCCACAGTCTTCCCTAACCCAGAGGCATTCAAACTATTCATACCACCAGCTAGAAGCCTCAGTGGCAACTTAAAGTTAATCACCATCAAAACCCATTTTATGAGAGCCTTTTCTGGCCTACATCTTATAATTACCTTATCTTTTGGCACAATATTTATTTGTACGTGTCTCCAAGACCTCCATATTCCACTTCGTCCGGTTTTTATTAACAGATGTGAAAAGAATAAGACACAGCTGCGCTCCAGATGCTGGCAAACAGAAACAAAGCTACATCGTATCACTGGGTGAGTTCCATAGTTCCCGCTAAGCTGAGAGCTTGGGACCTACTTCCTCCTCACTACAATCTTCTAGAGACACCTGGAACTCTTCTACTACGTATCCTAGAGTTTATTCTAGATCGGCAATAAGCAGGGCCTGCTCTCAAGAAGTAGATTTAAAACTTAGATATGCTATCATCACTACTGAGGGATCCACTGATAGAAGACAGATACTACAGAAAATTTGGTTTTAAAACATAAATTGGGATCTTCAAAGTGGCTTAGGGAAATAGAAGATGAATTCCTATTAGGTAGGGATTCTTGGGGAAATCTCCAAGTGGTTTTGAGATTCTCTGGCATCCGCGTAATGATTTTTCCTGTTTAAGGATATAGATGAAACTCATGGCTTATCATCTCTGTTCTTATACAAGTTATACTAGAACCATGAACCCTTTCCCAGTAAAGATGCCTACTACATTGAGGAAGGAGCAGTTCACTGTAAATCCTTTGCTGAAAGACCCTTCCTGTTTACTTGTTCTTTGAACCTAAATCTCTATATAAATAAATTAGGGGAAAATGGGTCCCACTGTATCTCAATTGAGACAAAAGGAATTTGTAAATGACTCCATCAGAGGCCCATGTTTTTATCCCAAATAAAAGAACAGAAGCCCAGTATCCCTGACATGGCTCAGCTATGGGCTGCAGGTGAGACACCTCTATCATCAGACATGTATTTATAAGCTTTTACTACGTGTCAAACATACTTGTAGGTATAGGAAGGTACAAAATATCAAATATGCAGGTAAATCTGTAAGTCACATTTTAAGGTAGGAAGAACAAATGTCAAGCAGTTAGGACGGTACAGCTAGGACCCAGAGAGGAGGGGATAGGGGTGTAGAGATCTGAATGAACCAATCCCCAGGACAGTGAAGAAGTACAGCACAGCATGTAGAGGGAACAGTAAGTGCAAAGGCCCTGCATCATCAGCACACACAGCATATAAAAAAGTAGAGAGATTCTCAAGTGGCTATGGGATAGAAACACAGTTCTGCTCTCCCCTTCCCTCAAGAAAAGAAAAGAGGTCTGAACATATATGAAGACAAAAGGAAACATAAAAGTGTTTTATTTTAAATGAAAATTTTAAATGAAACATGATGAAGTAAAGACAAGGACTATTCAATATAACATCCGATAGAACTGGCATCTTTGAAATAGAAAAATTGAACAAAAGGATGAAAAAGATGTCATACAGGAGCAGTTCCTTCAAAGGCAAGAGCTGGAGATCAAAAGGACACACTACCTACAGGAGGGAGGACAGAAGATAACAGGGAGGCAGTCTATTTACTCCAAGTATGAAGAAACAATTTCTCAGGACATCTATACAGGGAAAAAAAAAAAAATCATCTTTAAAAATGTCAGAAAGGCCTTAGGTCTTTTCAGAGCAATAACCCAGACCTGAAGAAGATTGAACAATGGCTACAAAGTTCCAAAGGGCACAAGGACCGCCCGGGGAGTGTAACAGCCAGCTGAACTGCGGACCGATGAGCAGACATTTTCAAACATGAGAACTCAGGGAACACCATACCTCATGAGACCTCCGCTAAGAGGGAAGGAGGGGAGGAGGGAGGAAAACATCCAACAAAAGCCAAGGTAATGATGAAGGGAAAAGCCGTGGCTAAAAGTAGTGCAGCTTTATTCAGATGTAATTCACATGCAGAACAATTTGCTCATTTAAAGTGTATAATCTGATGGTTTCTCGTCTATTCAGAGATATAACCAAAAGATTAATCAAAATAAAAGGAACAGAGATGTGGGGTGCCTGGGTGGCTCAGTGGGTTAAGCCTCTGCCTTCGGCTGGTCATGATCCCAGGGCCCTGGGATCGAGTCTCACATGGGGCTCTCTGCTCAGCAGGGAGCCTGCTTCCCCTCTCTCTCTGCTCTGCCTCTCTGCCTGCTTGTGATCTCTCTCTGTCAAATAAATAAATAAAATCTTAAAAAAAAAAAAAAAAAAAAAGGAACAGAGACGTGGCAATGGGTAAGAAAATCAGAGCCCAGAACCCATTTACATCTTTTAGATGTAGGATAGACAAACAAACAAACTAGGAAATTCAAGGTATAGCAGAAAATTTGTAATAAATTTTTGCAACAAAAACCAGTGAAAACTGAGACAGAGGGAGGGGAGAAGAGGTGGGAGGAAGTATATTAATCCTTTTACTGTTCACTGCAGACAGTATCTCTCTGTCTCAATCTGAAATGTGAAATAAAAAAAACAAGTATGTCAATCTCTTAGTGGCTTTCCTAATCTTCGAGAGTCCCCACAAGAATTAACATCCCTGGTGATGAAGAAAGATTTACCTGACATTCAGTAAGAATTCGTTCAGGTTCACTTTAGCTTTGCTACTATTAAAATTTTGAGTAAAATTAAATACTTTTTAAAAGTACACAAAGTATGGTGCCATCCTTACACACTTCTAGGTGCAGCATCTAGAATGATGGTTTTCAACTGTTAACCCTGATTCTTTCTGGCTAGTGGGGTTTCAGGTGACCAGTTGCTTTTCCTCATATTTTCCCATATGGCTTGAATGTCTTACAGTAATCTCATGTATCACTTTTATAAGGACAGCGTAAAAAAGATAAAATTCCCTACACTTTGTCCACATCTAACTCTTCCTTACCCTAATCAATTTTTTCATCTTTCCAAAATCTGGGTTTCTCTTATTAGTGATGGGACAATTAACAGAGTTTTAGATTATTGTTTTACATTATTAGGTAAGGTTGAATGGAGGCTGGGGGATTTTGTTTAGCTATAGTTTCCTCAGGTGTACTTAGTGAGGGATGAATAGGATGATCTTTACTTATTAAAATGACCCTTTTAAGTTTCTCAGTCATTTATCAATGAAATTCCAAGTTCTGACATCTATGTCCCTATCAGTATGTGTTTGTAGGTATATACAACATCGCTAATAACCCACAACTACCATCTGACCACCTACTGTGTTTCAGGATTCCACTAAGAGTTCTGCATTTGTCAGCCAATCCTCGCAAACCTATGCCATATGCACTGTTTTACAGATGAGGAGAAAGAATCCAAAAAAGGTTAAGTTTGCTTGCTCAAGACTACACAATTAATAAATTACATAATGATGTTCAAGTAAGAGTTACAAGTCCATGCTTCTCCCACCACATTACTGCTTTCTCGGTATGCTGCTTTGTGTGTACAAAATGCCCGGTAACTGCTTCATACTTAAACTAGCAAAGTATGTCTCAGATGCTATGGGTGAATATTCGTAATTCATCCAATTCCTGAGATATTGGTTTCATGAATTAGGGAAGCAAGCTCCCCTACCATCTAAAATTAGGAGACAGTTTCATTCCTGTGCCTTACACTTTATAGACTTCTAATTCAGTGGCAACAGCAAATGGGTTAAGTGTATCTCTAAGTGTATGAAACATGCCCCAATAGAGAGAAATCCTAGTTTAATAACTAAAGTAGGTCTAAATTTAAGATGTTAAAAATCTACTTAATTTTAGGGGTGCCTGGGTGGCTCAGTCAGTAGCGCACTGCCTTTTGATCTCAGGGTCATGAGTTCAAGCCCCACGCTGGACAGAGAGCCCACTTAAAAACAAAGCAAAACAAACAAAAAACAAAGAAAAGTCTAGTTAATTTAAAATTGTTGGTTAGAAAGTTAAAAAATAAGTTATTCCTTCCAACTCGAAGTTTTATATTTTAAACTTCCTTCTAACTCATTTTCTAATATTAACTTTGATGTTTATTCAATGCCCTCCTTTTGAATTTCGTGAAGTGTTTAACTTTTGCCCTCACCCACTTTTCTGACTTTGTACATGCTCATATTTTCAAGCTCTAGGGCTGTCCAATTATCTGCTGTTGTTTAAAACCTCTACACCTTTTGCATACAGTGTTCCCTTCATCTAGAAGATGTGTTTATTCTCACTTTCAAAATTTAGCTCTTGGTGTCACCTTCTCCAGGAAGCCTTCCTAAGAGCTGCCAACCTCACCCCTAAAACAGAGTCAGTTCCTTCCTCCTCAGTGCTACCTCTCACCTTTCACCCCCTTCATGGGGACTCCCAGGGTCCTAGACTGCAAGTGTTTATGGGGCATTTGCTCCTCCTGGAGTAAGCTCAGAAAGCATGCTATCCCCGCCTTACACAGACCAACGCCAAGCTCACTGGGACACACAAAAAATGTATGCTCGATCTGTGTTTTGATCTCTGAACCAAGTATTTCTAGGGTGTGTTCAAAAATCTCTGTATACACATGTTTTCCATACGGCCCCTGTTAAATCTAGTCATTCTCCAAAATCACAGAGCGAATAAACACAGTCAGGGTTGCCTACTACATTAAAATTGTTTCTCATCCCAAAGCAGCAGTCGGATCAATCAGAAGAAAGCCACCAGAAATGGTCATGGGTCGGACAAGGTCTCAGGAAAGAATCCAACCAAATGAACAAGAGGAGAGACCCAAGGCTTTGCCATGTTCTTCAGTCAGATCCTTTGAATGTAGGGAAGTCACAGGATAAAAACAAAGTTCTTAAAGTCTGGATGTAAATCACAGAAACCAATGACAATCCTCGCTCCCTGGGAAGGATCACCACCAGATCCTAAAAGCCATGACGGCCAGTCCTGCCCACTATGCTGCTCTGCTGTGGGGTCTTGGTAGTGCCCCGCACAGGGAAGGCACTCAAGAAACGCTCACTTGTAGGAAGAATTATGAATGCTTAGAACCAAAAGCAGCTGGCACAATCGCCTGGGAGCATTAACAAAGAGGACACAGTAGCTTTAATGGAATCAATAGCTAGACATGAAATCTGAATGGGTGCCACACTTTGGGTAAGGGTGTACCTATGACAAGAGGAGAGGGTCCTCAATTTCAAGTCAGGTGTCACCAACATGACTCTGCATAACCTAACCCTGCTGAGCAATTGTCTCTTCCTATGCTACTCAACCCATATGACGATTCTGTTTAGTATCATTTAAGAATATCTGAATATTTAATAAGCATGTTAGAAAGTATAATCAGGGGCGCCTGGGTGGCTCAGTGGGTTAAAGCCTCTGCTTTCAGCTCAGGTCATGATCCCAGGGTCCTGGGATCGAGCCCCACATCGGGCTCTCTGCTCCGCGGGGAGCCTGCTTCCTCCTCTCTCTCTGCCTACCTGTGATCTCTGTCTGTCAAATAAATAAATAAATTCTTTAAAAAAAAAAAAAAAAGAAAGTATCATCAAACATAGGTCTCAGGTATTATAATTCATTCTTCTAAGAATGTGATAAAAAAGAAAAAAAGGTGATGCTCATCTTGGAGAAGATTATTACGGCTACATGGCCACCAACACAGTCTGGTCCCCTAGCACCCATCTTTTACTTGCTTACCCAAGACTGAACAAGGACATACCTTGGAAATAGCGTGGGTCAGAGATCATTTAACCTTCAGGGAAAACAAACACACACACACAAACACTACACACATTCAAGCAGCTCTGACCTTCTGCTTAAGATAAATAAATAAATAAGATGTAAAAATCCCGGAATTATCTACAGAGAGCAGCAGTCAGTCCATGTTGGAAGCTGCACAGAACCACAGGCGGGAATATACCACCACGGACCAAAGGACGACTCTCCTTCCAAAGGGACCTTTATTCCAATGAAGGGTTTAAATTATATTCCACTCGTAATGCCAACACTGAATGCTTCTTTTTATGAAACCAAACTCTGACAGCAAATTTGAAATATTTTGATACCTCACCTAAAATCATATGGTAGACAACTCTGTTACATCTTGTTACCTGGAGATAAATTGGGACTGAGCTGAGAACTTGCAGGTTTACTGTTTAAATACAAAGGTTGGCAGGCACATTTAGAAATGAAAAACTCTATTACTAACACCTCTACCCACTGGCCCCACCCAGCTGCCAGTCCTTTTTTTAAAAAGTGAAGAATTAAAAAAAATAAAAAATAAAATAAATAAAATAAATAAAAAGTGAAGAATTTATTTGTTTTAAAGAGATGGTTACTGTTTTCTACCCATGATTTCACCTCAAGATCACCTAGTAAGCAGTAAATACTCTCTTTATATGAGACTTAAAAAAAAAAAAACCAAAAACCATGGTTTTATAATAAAATTAGAAGGCTTACAGCACATTCCATTCCTCTAGTAGAATATTTGTCTTAAAAATTAAAGAAAACTATTTTTTAAAAACTATTCTCACACATTAAACTTCCAAGGAAATTAAAGAAAGAGGGGGAGAAACGTTCATAGCAGCAATGGCCACGGTCTCCAAACTGTGGAAAGAACCAAGATGCCCTTCAACGGACGAATGGATAAGGAAGATGTGGTCCATATACACTATGGAGTATTATGCCTCCATCAGAAAGGATGAATACCCAACTTTTGTAGCAACATGGACGGGACTGGAAGAAATTATGCTGAGTGAAATAAGTCAAGCAGAGAGTCAATTATCATATGGTTTCACTTATTTGTGGAGCATAACAAATAACACGGAGGACATGGGGAGATGGAGAGGAGAAGGGAGTTGAGGGAAATTGGGGGGGAGATGAACCATGAGAGACTATGGACTCTGAAAAATAACCTGAGGGTTCTGAAGGGGCGGGGGGTGGGAGGTTGGGTGAGCCTGGTAGTGGGTACTGTGGAGGGCATGTACTGCATGGAGCACTGGGTGTGGTGCATAAACAATGAATTCTGGTACACTGAAATTTAAAAAATAAAAAATTATAAAAAAAATAAAAATAAAAGAGGGGGAAAAAGAGGAAAAAAAGGAGAAAAAAAAACCATACACACACACACACACACACACACATGTATATGTATGTATGTATGTATGTGTGTGTATATTATATATATATGTGTGTGTGTATTATATATACACACACACACATATTAACACATAAAGCAGTGCTTCTTCCCCAGATGGAAGGTACACTGCAAAGGTAAGGTAGTGTGGAACTATTTTTAGCAAGGGCATAGCTGACCAAGCCACAGAGACCAGCCACCCCATCCACCCACCTCACCCTCCAGCTTTCCCTTGGCTTGCATCCACTCTATTTGTTTCCACCCACCATTTGCAGATGCCTCTCTACAAACATATGGACCAAGATGATGAGTCATCTGTCATCCAGAATTCCTTTCTTGATCTTTTCACACTTAATCACCTTTAGCACACTCAACAGGCACGTCCTCCGCGGAGCATGTGGCCTGTAGCATAAGGAGTTGAAGGCTGAACACAGAACGAGGCATCCCTAACACTCCTCGCTTTGCCAAGTGGATTTATTCCAGAGCTTTAAAGGAAAATCACAACTGAAAAAAGTGACCAGATGGGTCCTCAAGGATAAAGATACAAACGAAATCAGCAAGGATACTGACGCACTTCGCTAAAAACAGATGTGTGATGTAAAGGAACTTCACTTCTTCGCCCTAAGAAGGAGAGTTACGGCAAAAGCAAAGCACAGGGAGCATTCCATAACTGACACTGACTTCCAACTTCACACACACAGTATTTTTTTAAACTATTTCTGAACTTGACACTTCATGTAGTTACAAAAAAAAATATTTGGGGCCTGTATATCAAGTGGAACAAACAATAATAACAAAAAATCCCATCTATAGAGCTCTTATTTTATGGCAAGCATTCTTCTAAGGACATTACGTTATATTCACTTACATCATCCTTACAGCCCCTTTCCTAACGCTGGTTAGAGAATGAGGAATGACATGCCCACCGAGGTAAGAGAATTTGCCCAAGGTCACCGACTGGCAGTAAATGGCAGAGATGGGACTCAAGTGGGCAGTCTGCCACGCAACTGGGGTTCATGGTGATGAGACACTAATCGCCTTGCCAAAGAAGTTTCACATAGATGATCCTTTTTTAAAACAGATTTTTCAGTTTACACCAAGTCTGCTTCACAAGGTGACAAGCTTCACAATGAAAGAATTTAAACCAGTCAAGAGGTGGCAGCATCAAAGCTCACGCATCCTGGCAGGTCCCTACAGAACAAGTATTGTAGGACTACCTTGTGGGAGTCCACGTGTAGCACCTAGAGAATTTAACTCGGCCTAGAGAAGTGCAGGGAAGATGACGACATCCAAGAAAGACACAAAAAGGGACACCTGGGTGGCTCAGTGGGTTAAAGCCTCTGCCTTCGGCTCAGGTCATGATCTCAGGGTCCTGGGATCGAGCCCCACACTGCGCTCTCTGCTCAGCAGGGAGCCTGCTTCCTCCTCTCTCTCTCTCTCTGACTGCCTCTCTGCCTACTTGTGATCTCTCTCAAATAAATAAAATCTTACAAAAAAAAAAAAAAAAAAAAAAAAAAAAAAAAAAAAAAGAATGAAAGACACAAAAAGCTCAAAGATCAGAAGGCAATAAAAGAAAACACCAGGGCTGTAG
The DNA here is from genome assembly GCA_004024625.1 of Mellivora capensis. Classification (NCBI taxonomy): domain Eukaryota; kingdom Metazoa; phylum Chordata; class Mammalia; order Carnivora; family Mustelidae; genus Mellivora; species Mellivora capensis. The sequence continues at coordinate 22,263 of PISX010010478.1, read as the reverse complement.
CAGCTAACCTCAATCATTAGAGCTCCCGTCAGTTCTTCCCCTTCAATCCATTCTCTCCTTTCCATCCCACTGCCATTGCTCCAAATCCAGGCTTTCAACCTCCCCTTGGTCCAAATATTCCAAAAGTCTCTTACTTGGCTTCTAGTCTCCAGCCCCTCCCTATCCCTGCACCTACTCCCTCCTCTAGGCTAACAGAACAGTCTTTCTGAAACACAAATCTCATCAACTCTCAACAACTTCTCGAAGTTTCAACAGTTTCCAGTTCTAACATCTTTGTACGGAATCAAACACCATCCGCTCAGGGACTTCTCAACCCTGCCAGCCTCTGCTTACAGGCCCAGGAAAATACTAGGCTATGTAATCCTTCTCTTCCCCAGTCCACCTGCCCCTTGGCAGAGAGTATCTGCCTTCCAACCCCATTCATCAACCTGTGGAACCTCTACTCTTTCTCCTCTTCCATAAAGTTGTTCCAATCCCTCCCCCCACTGCTAGAATAGAATTTTCTTCTCTGTGTCTGCAGGGTCCCACGTATATATGCTTCCATTATGCTATCAGTAACTACTATTTTACACACCTGATAGAAGTCCCTTGAGGAATGGGGACAGTGTCCTAGCAATGTATCAATATTGTATCAATAGCACCTAACAGCTTCTGACACAAAACAGGAGCTTCATTCATAACTGCCTAACGACTAAGAGCATACCCTCCATAGGCCCACAATAGCTTTTCCCTTCTGGTTCCCTCTATTCCCATGAGAACAAAGTTCCAAACTTCTAAATCCAAAGTCTAGGGGTGCCTGGGTGGCTCATTGGGTTAAGCCTCTGCCTTCGGCTCAGGTCATGGTCTCAGGGTCCTGGGATTGAGCCCCGAATCACGCTCCGTGCTCAGCGGGGAGCCTGCTTCCTCCTCTCTCTCTGCCTGCCTCTCTGCCTACTTGTGATCGCTCTCTGTCAAATAAATAAATAAAATCTTTAAAAAAAATTCGAATTATAGAAAGATACGATCCACATTACAGTCAACTTTTCAAAATACCTACAAAGTGAGGAATATATGTTAAAAACACTTTTCACAAAGAATGCTCCACAGAACAAATCCTGCAGGGTCTCAGTGGGTGTTGGGAGTTAAGGGGGAGGATTCTGAGATCAAATAAATGCAGAAGATGCCTCATGATGTCTCCCTCTGTGAAGAGCTAAACAGCACTGTCATATTACAGTTAAGTAAAGAAAACATGTCTAACTTTGACACTTACTACCTTTGGGCAGTTACCTAAAGCCTCCGTTTTCTCATCTATGAAATGGGGATTAATGGTATATACTTCATATGGTTATTGCAAGGACTGAATAAACAATAAATATCAGATGTTCAGAACAATGCCTGCACAGCAAATACTCAATAAATGCTAGCCATTTTTAATATTCAACTTGGGGGCACCTGGGTGGCTCAGTGGGTTAAAGCCTCTGCTTTCAGCTCAGGTCATGATCCCAGGGTCCTGGGACTGAGCCCCACATTGGGCTCTCTGCTCAGCGGGGAGCCTGCTTCCTCCTCTCTCTCTGCCTACTTGTGATCTCTGTCAAATAAATAAACAAAATCTTTAAAAAAAAATATTCAACTTGACACAAGGTCTGTTTTCTTAATCTAGAAATCACTAACACTGCACACTACATACTTTGAGAAACACTGATATAGAATAAAGAACCTACCCCCTGCCATTTTAGTCATTTTGAACATTAATGGGTCCAGACTTTAAGAGAAACAGAGGCAAGCAGTTTAACTGTAGGACAATGCCTCTGGCTTCCTTGGGGCGGGTAAACACCAAGGTTTCACCTGTCCCAACTTGCTGAAGCTTCAGTTTCACCAAATTAAGATAGGATTGAGTGCCTTGTGTGAACTAAAAACAACTGCTCTGCAATGGAAAGAAAATTCTTACAGATAAATCTCATTATCTGCCATTCTGTGCTCCTAGGAAATCGCATGTTCATCAAGTTTCTATTTTCATTATATCAAGGAATCTTGCTATTTAAGAACAAGACAATCCATCCAATCCATTTTTTTTCCTTTAATAATGGGCAAACTTAAAGTAGAAGATTCTTAATTTCAGCTTCATGAAGAATAAAACTGTGCAATATGTTATGTGTGAATGTCTGCACGCCTCTCCTACGGGAAAGATCACAGCTGTCATCTAGGGGCCCACACGCTAAAAAGTTTAGGAACCACTAAATCGAGTCTTTAAATCAGGTCCAGGTATTACTGTTTTTTAAAAAATCAAACAGTATCAAAGGATGTATCAGGTATTTTTTATATCCTTTCAAAGATTGCTTATGCATGCATATCTCTGTATACAATAATATTATACCATCCTCCAGTGTCTACGTAAACAAAGTACATGACACACACTCTCCTGCCTGCAGCTAGCTGTCTTGACGTGACAGCACCTTACAGGTCTATCCATGCCCACGAAGTGGTATGCATTATTTGGTTATCAGACATACCAACGTTTGAGGCATCCCTATGATGGATACTTATGTTGTTACCCGTGTCTTGCTGTTTACAAATAATGCTGAAAATACACAACTCTGATGATATACCTTTAGGAAGAAAGACGGCACGGAACTGCTGAGCCAAGAATTACAAAGACTGCTCAACTGCCCTCCAATGGTTGCCCGTTATATACTCTCAAAGTATTTATTTCCTATACACTCAATAAAAGACTTTCAAATCTTCTATCTCTGTTAACCTGACGAATAAAAAATGGTAACTCGTGGTTTTAATTTGTGTGGCCTATAACGAACATGGGAACCTTGGATTTAAGATGAAACCACCAGTACCATCGAAACTGGAACAATGACGGGAATGCTGTATATGGTTTGCTTCTGGTCAGTGGCTCTAGGGATGGCGCTCTGGAGACACAGAAGCACAACAGCTTCACCACACTGGGATTCTAGCATGTCGCCAAATCGGAAGATGCTTAAGTAAGTGACTGCAAGTTGAGAAGAAAAAGTATTTTGCAGCGCTCTCTTAAGAAGTTAAGGGAGTGTGCGTAACCCGCTATCCGCAGAGGTCCAGCTTACCGGCGGGCTCAACTCACCGTCCAGTAGCCAGTGCTGGCCGCGTCTACTCTCCAGCTCCGACATCATGAGGCGTGTGATCACATGATCGGGAACCAAAAGACCCTTCTCTATGGACTGCTTTGCCATATCACCAACTTCTAGCAAAAAAAAAAAAAAAAAAAAAGCTTATGGACTCCTTTCTGATAGTTTTGCCTCCTCTCCCATGCTTCCCTGGGAGAATGCAGGGAAAGTTATACGTAGAAGCTCTGGAGATAATTTTTAAAATACTAGTTTCAATAATAGCAACCCTGTCTCCCATTTGTCTCCCAAAGGATTGTAAAAGTGGTTTTTGAAGATACACACAGACAAAAGAGCATAAATGAAGCAGAGAAGACATAAGCAAGAAACAAAAGCTGGAGTCCAGAAGTCCTGGTACCTTCCCAGAGGAGAGCCCCAAAGTGGACATGGAGCCCCCTAACAGTCTCAGACAACAAGGAAATGTGACCCATGACATAGTCCATGGTTTACAGAAGACTAAAGGAACATTGGGAAGCACAACCATTCCTTAGGGACCAAAAGAAAACATTCCCACTGGTCTCCTAGAAAGAATGCTGGATAACAAGCAGGTTTACTTCTTTTCATGAACCTCAATATAAATAAATGGCACCTTGCTCACACAGTTGTAAAAGCAACTCATTATTATTAGTGGAGTGCCAAGTTCATAAAAGGATATGAATTTTGGGGCGCCTGGGTGGCTCAGTGGGTTAAGCCGCTGCCTTCGGCTCAGGTCATGATCTCAGGGTCCTGGGATCGAGTCCCGCATCGGGCTCTCTGCTCAGCAGGGAGCCTGCTTCCTCCTCTCTCTCTGCCTGCCTCTCTGTCTACTTGTGATCTCTCTCTGCCAAATAAATAAATAAAATCTTTAAAATAAATAAATAAATAAATAAATAAATGGCACCTTGCTCACACAGTTGTAAAAGCAACTCATTAATATTAGTGGAGTGCCAAGTTCATAAAAGGATATGAATTTTTAAAAATCAGAGAAAAAACGCTTCTATCTTATTTTAAAATAATCATTTCTTATATGTGGAAATCGTGAGTTGGTTCAGCAGAACAAGTTATCAGTTTAAACCTGTTAAATTTCTAGGAACTGATTTTTTTTTTTTTTTTTTTTAAACCAAGATGAAGTCCTCTACTCTCCAGAGAACTGGAAAGGAGAATGAACCACTAAGAACCACATTCTAGACAGGGCAGTTATGTTCTTGTAAAGACATAAAGCAGATTTATGTTACTGGAAAAAAGCTCAAAAATCACTCTGCCCCCACCTTCACCGTGAATTTAAGGTAGAACCTTTCCTTCCCCAGGCTGAGTCTACACTCCTAACTCCAACTTCAACACTGAAACATGGGCTGTGAAGAGCTCCATAGCACTGGATTACTACTACTGGACAAGTATCTCAAAGTCAGATCCAATGATGCTGACTCAGGAATGCTGAAGGAAACAACAGCCAAGAGACAACCACATCAGGGAATGTGGCTAAACATGCCTATGAACAAACATCCATTCAACAAGTATTTACTGACTCTATACTGGGTTATAGGTAATATTGTACAAGAAGAGCAGTGAATAAAAGTTGCCCCCTACTGATATTTAAACAGTGTTACTTTCGTGAAGAGTAACAGTAACAATCATTAACCAAGTAACAGACTACCTCAGCATATTAGGTAAAGCTGCTATACCAGGCACTAGGCTTTAAGCACTTTGTATGTGTTTTTGCCTTAAATCCTCCTAAGATCTTCACCTTCAGATAGGAAGTAATACCCATCTTTTTTATGACAGCTTTATTGAGATACAATTCACACACCATAACACTCACTGCCTTAAAGTTACAACTCGGTGATTTTTAATACATTCTCAATGTGCAACCATCACCACTACCTAATTTCAGAACATTTTTTATCACCCCAGAAAGAAACCCTGTACCCATTAGCAAGCACTCTCCATTTCCCCCTCCCTCTATCTAGCCCAACAGCAGCAACTAATCTACTTTCTGCCTTTACAGATTTGCCTATTCTGCACATTTCATATAAATAGAATCATATAATATGTGGTATTGTGTGTCTGGTTTCCGTCATTTAGCATAATGTTTTCAAAGACATTATTGTTCCATTGCACAGATATACCATATTTTGTTTAATGGCCACTGGCACTATTCCCACCTTTGGCTAATATTAATAGTGCTACAACAAATGTTGTAATTCTGAAAAATCACTGTGAGACCATTATGCTTGGAGGAACTAGCAAGTCTGGTGCTGTCCCACTCTGCAATGGGCAGGCCAGCCCCAGAGCCCGGCTCCCAGTCCCACCTGCCAAACTTTAAGACAGATTTTAATAAAAAAAAAATACATCTTCCAGGGTGACAGACCAAGTGAACTGGCTCCAAACATCCCAAGAGGAGACCGTGAAAGAGCAGGAAACATCTTATTTGGAAAAGACTCAGAAGGACATGACAATTTGCTCATACCTAACACCTGACACCTGAAAAGTCATTACCTCACTCAATCCCTGGGGCTTTCATCAGGACTAGTTACGGGGATTATAAATGGACAGAAAAGGTTGTCTAAGGAATGCCTGAATGGAGATTCAAAGACTGCCTAAGAGCGGATATTGTGGAGGGATTCTGAAAACTGGCGGGGGATGATGAGGCAACGTGGATGTTTAAGGTCCCTTCTGATAAGGATTTCTGACAGTGGGATGCATCCGGACTGAGGAGTCGAATGCAGAACAGTATGCCAACGGTGCCCCTACGCCTCTCCGTGTCTGCTAGAGGCTCCATATGTCCTCCCTCTGTCACCTCAAGGTGTCCAAATTGTCCTTTCCCTTCCTACCACGCTCCTGCCCCGGTATTTCTTGCCTCCGGCAGTAACACTACCCTCCTCAGATGTCACCTTAGAGCAAACACCAGTTGTGTTGGTTTTCTTGACTTCTCCCTTCTAACTGAACGGGAAGTTCCTGCCAGTACAATTCTCCAGCATCTGTCCCTTCCAAGACAAAGACTAAAACATAAAAGTGCAACAGCCACTGCTGGGAACAGACGCGCCAACTCTGAGGATGGCGGCAGAGCACACGAGGTCACTGCAAGGAGAGAAAGGTTAACAATGGCCCTAGATGGCCATGGTGGTTAACAGGAGGGCACAGCTTACTCAAAATCAGAGCTCAGGGGCGCCGGGGGGGGGGGGGGGTGCTCAGATGGTTAAGTGTCTGACTCTTGGTTTCAGCTCAGATCAGGATCTCACGGCTGTGGGATGGAGCCCTGCATTGGTCTCTGTGCTCAGTGCAGAGACTGCTTCAGATTCTCTCTCCCTCTCACTCACTCTCTCTCAAAGCAAATAAATAAAATCTTTAAGGAATAAAAAATAAAAAGGGGTGCCTGGGTGGCTCAGTCGGTTAAGTGTCTACCTTCAGCTCAGGCCATGTTCCCAGAGTCCTGGGATCCAGTCCCACATCCGGCTCCCTGCTCAGCAGGGAGCCTGCTTCTCCTTCTCCCTCTACTGGTTCTCTCTCTCTCTCTGTCAAATAAATAAATAAAATCTAAAAATAAACACATAAATTTTTAAAAATTAAAAAAAAAAAAAGAAAAATCAGAGCTCAAAGAAAGAAGCAGTGAGTTATATTCCAAAGCGAGGACACATAGTGTCCTTTACATAGTGAAGAACACTTTACCTAGTGAAGAACAGACAACTGGCCAAAGATTCAATAGACAGAGGATCTCATAGCTAGGATCAAAGTAGGTCCTTTACTCACAGCAATCTTCGACCTGCTACAAAATTAAAAGACTGCTTTTGTGGTCTTTTGCATATAAGTCAACCAAAAGAATCATATTACTTGAACAGTCAATTCTCAATTCTTAGCTTGGTTCACTTCTCAGTAGCATCTGAAATGGATCTTTTGCATAAATATAACAGCTAGAGTGAGCCTTTAAAAACTTTTTTAAATTATAATCTCTACACCCAGTGTGGGGCTGGAACTGACAACCCCGAGATCAAAACTTGGATACTCCACCAATTGTGTCAGCCAGGTGCCCCCTACAGTAAGCCTTTTAAAATGCAAACCAACTGAAATCCTTCAGTGGATTCCCCTCTCATTGGGAGTATAAGCCTAAATCCTCACCTTGATCTATCTATATCTAAGTCCTCACCTGATCTGTAATCAGGCCCTCATTCACTGACCCCACCTCCTACTTCTCTCTCCATAGCCCATTCTACTCCAGCCACACCAGCCTCCTCCTAGTTTTTGGATGATCACAAGTATGTGCTCACTTAGGGACTTTTCAAATCCTTCCCCCAGAAATTCACATGGATCAAGACCTCACTTCATTCAGATCTCTGATTAAGCATCACCTCAAATGGGCCTTCCACCCTATCTAAACAGCAGAGGGACAAGCATACTCCCCTATCATCCTCTAGTCTCTTACCCTACTTTGCACTGTTTTCTAGAACTCCATCTTACCTATTATATATTGATGTATTTTTTTAATTCTATCTCCCCCAACCAGAATATAAATATTAGCTCATTTAGAAAAAATGAAATACTCTATTCAATGCCATATACTCAGTACTTAGTATATAGTCTGGTATGTATGAGATACTTCATCACAATTTGTCGCATGAATGAATGAATGAACACTTTGAAGTTGATGGGTAACCCTCCCCCAACACACACAAATCAATCCCATCTTTCTGTACATCTATTACAGAAACATGATCCCAAGACCAAATATGGCTCTACTTTGCTAGGTATCAATTTTTTCAAGGGAGACAGGAGACAAGGCATGATTCTATATTACTTGAGATGGCCACATCATGTTTCACAGTTCAGTCTTATTTCATCAGTATTTTAAACTATGTACAGAGATGAACCAGGTTGAGTAGGGGAAATGAGGAGAAGGAAACACTAGGAGCCAATGATGCAGAAGCAAGGGGCTGCCTGGTGGACCTGGAGGGACTTTAGCATAGCAGGGAGAGAGAGAGCTAGACAGGCAGGATAAGGAGTATGGACTCTGAGAGATTTTTTTTTCTAGTACATAGTTTTAGAAATGCCACACCCAAATTCCCACAGCCAAAACCAGCTACTTCATCTACAGGGCCCAGTGCAAAATGAAAATATGGAGCCTCCCTGTTAAAACATTTAAAATCTCTAAATGGCAAAAGCAGAGCATTAAACTAAATGCAAGTCCTTACGTCAGAACGCAGGTGACATGCCTACAACGGTGTGACATCTGGACTGGGCTGGCATGGTGAAAGCAAAGGAGCCTATGACAATAATCCAAGCAGGAGACAAGGGACCACACTAAAGCATAGGTGACATTCGACAGCATTCTGCCCCTTGAGAGAATACTTCTGAGACAGGGAAACTGAAGGGACCCCAGAAAGGACTGCTTTTTCGCTACCTTTATTCTTCCTAGGATCTCCAAGAGACACCTGCCTTACACAGGTCTTAAGGTATGTGCTCCTTGTAAAGGTCGAGGAGTTAATTACTTCTCTGGAGTGGTCCAGCACAGCAGGTAACATAACATCTATGGAGTGACTGAGCAGACTGGGCAGGACTGTCATGAAGGTTTTCCAATATCCCTGACTCTAGACCCCTTGACCCCAAGACTCCTGGCTCCAGGGAGAAAGTGACTTATAGAGGACACCTAAGCACTCATCCTTGGTTTCATCCAGGTCCCAGATGCCTGAGAGGACAAGTACACAAGACCACCATCCTCAATAGAAACCCGAGACCCCAAGCAAAGAGGAGATTCATTCTCTTTTTCCTTTCGGAGTCTCCCAGACGCTCTCTATATCCTCCGTAAACTCTGCTCTCACTTCCTACCAGCTCCCCTTTGGTTTCTCTGCTGCACAGTCCAAGACCCTCTTGGCTGCTCCGGCAGGACCCCCTTTGAGCCCCCAGACCCAGCCTACCCGCATCACCTTGAGTTAACCCAACAAACACAAGTTTAAAATAAGTCTGTGGAAGACTTCCAGGGTCATCTGAATCCAATTTACTAAGTAAGAGAAAGCGCTAAGTGCAAAATACAGTTCCAACTATTTCTGGCGACCCTGGATCTTCTCTGGAGCAGGACAGCCCACACTTCATCTAATCAGACACAAGGTCAAATTTCTACCCCACCCCTAATCCCCATCAGAATGAAAACCTGGAAAGGTCAAAAGCCAGAGGAAAACGGACCTAAAGGTGTGTCTGCATCTGAATGAAGACCTCACTCCAACAGCAAACCAGATAAAGCACTGGTCAGAAGACAGCCCCCCCCCCACCCCCGTCCAAAAACCAGGACCTCCATCTGCCCTTGTCCAGTTTGCTTGGCAGAGAAAGCAGTATGGTTAAACGCTACTGCTAGCATGTCTGGATAACACACACACCCACTCCAGTTTGTCAAGCAGTATTCCAAAGAAGGCTGTGGACACACACAGTCTTACAGAGCTTCTGAATCCTTAGTGTGCATACACACTAAGTCATAAACCACCAGGACGTTTTCAAAAATAAACAATACACTGAGAGTGCCAAAAACAGGCCAACAGCTTTGCGTCTTTTAGGCTTCATAAGAACCAAAAAGAAAATCCATCATGTGTTTTTAAGACTGAATAGAATACGAGTAATTAAGGCCACATTTGGATGAATTTGCCTCAGAAAGGAAAAGATAAAGCATCAGATAACAAGATGGTATATATTACAAAATTATGTGTATATGTATAGACACATATTATCATCTTCTATATTAAATACATTAGAAAAATCAACATTCCACCTATTTTGCAACAATATAAATTGTGGGCACCTTAACCTATTTCCAATTACTACTAAATATAAATTAAGGTAAGATAATCTTGGTAACTTTAAGAAGTATATATTTTCAATTTCGAATATCTATTTTCAATTTCAAGATTTTTATTTATTTGAGAGAGAGCAGGGGGTGGGTACGAAGCAGAGGGACAAGCAGACTGTGCTGAGTGGGAAGCCTGATGTGGGGCTCAATCCCAGGACCCAGAGATCATGACCTGAGCTGAAGGCAGATGCTTAGCCGACTGAGCCCCCCAGGTGCCCCTATATTTTCAATTTCTAACTAGATCAGATAATATACAAATTAGCAGAATTTAAGGCTCACTAGTAAGTTGTGTATTTAAGATAATACCAAGCTCAAAAATTTATGATAATACAGAATTTAAGACTACTGTTAGGTCGGTCATCTCTCTAAATTTTATGCTTCCAGAATACAGAAAAGTTATTTTTATTGCCCTCATTTCTTTCACATTAAAGTTTGCCACACTCACATCAACTGACTCCTATAAATTATTGTATTCGGGACAGTAAACATAACAAAACATTGTCAGCTGCTCAATGGGAAGGATGTTAGACTCATATTATGAATTAAGACTGGTGATAAAGAAAGTATCTTTTTTCTAAATAACTAGGAGAGCCAGTTTGGCAAATGACATTTCTTTAGAAAATCCACAAGAATGAACACACACACACACACACACACACACTCAGATACTTAGGTAGTACAAAATCCATTCTTCAGCCTCTTAAACACTCAGGAGAGCCAGCTTAAACGTTCCAGAAACTGAATGACCTCCAAACACAAATTCAACATGGGAAAAACAGATTACTGTCATGTAAGAGGAGGAAAAACGGTCCAGTGTTCCCTGAGGGGGTTAACTGGAGAATAGGAGGTCTGGTTGGTTTTGTAGTTCACATACTCTCGGAATCCACTCCGCATTCGTTCAGCTGATACTGATTAAATGTCTACTGTGTGGCAGGCCGTGGTCCAACCTCACAGGAGCTTAGAGCCTCAACACTGGGAATGGGTGTGAGCACACTGAAAACTTACAACGGCCAAATTTTATACAATTTCACTCCATTGGGCAGAAAAATTAAACAGCAGTTATCACAATTAAGTTATACAGCCTCTGACTTTGCCAGTAACATTCCATACAAATGTATGAAATTATCAAACAGAAAAATGGGTGATGGGTCACAAACTAAATGAAGCTGTTCAAACGCAGACTCTGCCAGCTAATTCACCACTGAACGCTGAAAGTTATCCCTGAAAATACTAGCCCAGGATTGCAGAAAGCCAGTAAGACTCCCCTAATTCTGGACACTGGAGACAAAGAGGTTTGTTTTAACAAAGGCAAGGATTAAATTTTCTAGATAATCAACTTTAGTCCAATAAAATCCACCACTGGAATGAAGTCTTATGGAACCATACCTCAAGTGCTATTAATACTTTAAGCAAAAGCAAATGAGTTCTTTTTAATTTCATTTGAATATGTCTTCTCTCTCTTTAGCATATACTTTTTCAATAACCAACCCATAAAGTGCCAACGCAAGGACAATCATATCACGTGTGTTTGGTGCCAAAGACATCCAATCAGCTGTGCAATGAGCCTGCCAGCATCCTATAAGAGACCCCCCCCCAGTTTACCCCAAGTCCACCCCAGTCACTCCAATCACTCAAAACCACAAACCAAGATTCTCCTCCTCCTCAGCAACACACCACTCACCGTCCAAAATTTTCTGTGCGTCTACTGCATGCCAGGCCCACGTGAGGCGCTACAGATACAGATTTAACAACAACTTCGAGAAGCTCACTGATTCAGAGAGAAGTGGAAGAGTCACAGAGAAATCATTATTTAACAAGTGTGTGTGCTGGAGTGCACGTAAAGGAGCTTGGAAACAGCCACTCTGTCCTCAGAGGAAGAAAAAATTGAATAGACTGAAAAATAAACCACTCTTCTTGGATGGATAAGAAAAGGGAGGACACAAGGCAAACCACTGCCCCCCAGATTAGAGGGACAGACAGGCAAATACAGGAGTCGCATATTACCTGAGCAGAGACCCACAAATGGAAGCTACCTCGGGAACCAGTGCTAGGCAGGAAAACCTGAGGGGTCCCCACAATAGTGAGATTTACATCCAGGAGCTCCACCAGGATCCCGCAGTAATAAATACTGGAGAAATATCCCCTCAAGCTTCCATGGAAGGGGAAAGGAACCATTTTGAAATAGCCAGAGCACTCTGTTCTTAGCAATCCACAATACATGCAGAGATGGAGATAGAAGGAAGAGGTTTAACCACAGGACTCCACATTAACCTTGGAAAATAAACAGCTATAAAAAGAGGGCTCATAATTAGGTTACTGAAATTTTTTTTAAAAAGATTTTATTTATTTATTTGACAGACAGAGATCACAGGTAGGCAGAGAGAGAGGAAGGGAAGCAGGCTCCCTGCTGAGCAGAGCGCCCAGGACCCTTAGATCATGACCTGAGCCGAAGGCCGAGGCTTTAACCCACTGAGCCACCCAGGTGCCCCTGGTTACTGAAATTCTAAATGTCACTCTGCCTCCGGTATAAATCTCAAACTGATCATATTTCCCTTTAAGGCTAGGCTTTGATCAAAAGACAGGATTTAATAATCAGTTGCTCCCACCTAACACTACTTTTCCCCCATATCCCACAACCTCATGCCACCGTTTCCCACCCTGCAGCCAGAGGGGACCAACTTGCACAGCTGATCATGCTGCAATCTTTCTGAACAGGCATCAGTGGGGTTCGATCTACTACTGCCCATTTGGTGGCTTCTAAGTCCTTCCCAGGCCTGACCGTGCCTATCTCTGTAGCCTTTCTCCCTTCACCCATGCGCTCCACCCCACTCCATCTCTACTCTCCAGCCCCAGGTCTCTCTTCCCTCTTCAACTTCCCCAAATGACATTAGCCCTCCCCCCATACACACACACACACACACACACACACACACATGCATGCACGCGCGCGCATGCGCTCCTGTTCTCCCACTCTGTAGCACTCATCAAGTTCATATTTCATTTATCTCGCCAGTCTTCCCCACCATTCAACAGGTAATCGCGTCCATCTGGTACGCCAGTGTTTCTGCGGCACCTATTCAAAACAGACATTCAACACGCACTTAAGACTGACTGGTCATTCCAACTCCGTTCATTGCCCAGAGGGCCAGGGCTAACGGGATCTCTTGCAACAGAGGTAGCTACTCCTCACAGAACAATCAGATCTAGGTACAAACACCTCACTGGAATGTATCTTTCCCAGTGAGGACTTACATGTTCAGTTCAGTTGCACAAAGAGGTATCAAAAACAACTACATGCAAGGGGCGCCTGGGTGGCTCAGTGGGTTAAAGCCTCTGCTTTCGGCTCGGGTCATGATCTCAGGGTCCTGGGATCGAGCCCCGCATCGGGCTCTCTGCTCAGCAAGGAGCCTACTTCCCCCCCGCCCCCCCGCCTGCCTCTCTGTCTACTTGTGATCTGTCAAATAAATAAATAAAATCTTAAAAAAAACAAAAAACAAAAAACAACTACATGCAAGTTATCATAAGTGAAGTTCACTGATCTTGCTATTCTAAGTCAGCCGTTCGCTCAAAAATATTTACGAAGCAACTATGCTCCGTGCCACGCTATAGCACATCTCCCCACATGCCAGGGAAACAATGGAGCATCAGCAGTCGTCCCCTAGTATGCTCCTAATGGCTTGGCCAGGCATCAAACTGTTGACAAACTGGCCTATTTCAAAAGAAAGCCAAGGTTTAGGAATGGTGTCCTATCTTTCACTGGCACAACCAGAAATAAAAATAAAGTTTAATTTTATGTCTTCTTGCCTAAAGAATCTGCCCATTTTTATAAAAGACAAAAACTCACAAAATTAAACTTGTGTATTCTTCAAAGTACTGCTAAGGGATACATACATATACAGCAAAAAAAAAAACAAAAACAAAAACACAAACAAACCACCATACAGCGAAGCAAGAGAATAATAACGACGAGATACAGGATAGCAGTTGGGAGTAATGGAGAAAGGACATCTGGGGGGTGTTCTTATCCCTCAGGCTGAGTGGTAGAGACACAACTCTTATCCTTTGGAACATACACACGCTGCACACCCTCTTTTTCTTCTGACTGCTCATAACGTGAGGGCAAACTGGATACAGAAGACAGAGCTGGACAAATGTCCACGAAGCAGCAAATTCCCAAGATGCCTGGCTAAGGCACCAGAAACAAGTAAGTATTCTATGTACTTCTCATTCAAGCTAGAAATGCTGAGTGAAAGGCCCCTGTACTGTAACAGAGTTTGATTTCCTCATAACACTACCTAAAACCAGTGGAAACCACTGCCCACTTCCAGTATCATCCCCTCTCCAAAAGTTTTGTCACTGAGAATGCCAACACCTACCCCACCCCCACACACACACCCTAAAGGCACGGTCAGAAATGAACTGTGGTTTTAGGATTCTGCAAACTACAGGTTCTCTATCCCCCCAACCCTCACTCAAAAGAACATTTTGGCACCAAACTTGTCACAAAATGAAGAAAATTTTCATTTGATAAACTACTTATCATTGATATCATTTTTTTTAAAGATTTTATTTATTTATTTGAGAGAGAGGCAGTGAGAGAGCATGAGCGAGGAGAAGGTCAGAGGGAGAAGCAGACTCCCCGTGGAGCTGGGAGCCTGATGCGGGACTCGATCCCGGGTCTCCGGGATCATGACCTGAGCCGGAGGCAGTCGTCCAACCAACTGAGCCACCCAGGCGTCCCCCATTGATATCATTTTGATGAATCTTTTAGTAAGAAAGTAAGCTTTACAAAAAAAATCACTGTGAATAGATATCAAAGTCCTTTAAAGGCAGAAATTATGGAAGAAAGGCATTTTGGCACCTAACTCAAATGACTCATTTCAGATGGCTGGTGTCCACCCTTCAAATGGCCTTGTTCAAAGCCAGGCTTTCTTTTCCTTCAGTACAAAAAGACATGGTTTTTAATCACTCCCTAACACTTGTGATGGGTAGCTATGAAGAAACATCTGAACCTCCTGTAATGGTCAAGAGCTTACACTTCAGAGCCAGACTGCCTCGGTTCAAATCCTGGCACCGCCACTTCCAAGCTCTAAGACAGGGTCTGTGCTGCACACCCCATGCACATCACAGTCCGCACCGCCAGATGTGGTTATATTTCTACCTACGGTTTACTCTTCTTCTTAAATGGGGCTGTTTACAAATCCTTCACATCAGGTTATAATGCCTTTGAGGCTAGAGACCATCTTATTTTAATCATCAATAAATACCACTTAACTTGAGATGAAAAACTATCCCATCTTTAAACTCTCATCCTCCTGTCTCCAACATCCTACAGATTATTAGATGAACTTTCACCTCATTAAACCCCCTGCCTTACATGTATTATACTGTACAATCCTAGTAACCACGGTCATGACTTCAAGGCATTAAGACTCAGAAAAACCTGTTCCATCACACAGTAAGAATTACAGGCAGCAATGTTTCCTTTAAATGTTATCTTAATTCTTTGGCATTGAATAATTGCATAAAATGAGTTACTAAATTAAGCAAAACATTGTTATCTGATTTAACTACATAAATGGACATTTCATCCCTTTTGCCAGTGGTTCTCACACTTCTTGCTTCAGTCTATTCAAGCTGGTGCAGAAAGATCCTTAGCACAGGTTGTACTTGGATCCCAAGCCTGACCTCTAAACAAGAAAGGATCTGTTCCTACAAGTGCATGTTTGCTCCTCCTAAAGCTATCTGACATTCTTAAACACCCACAAAATGTGTATGAGTCAACTCTTACAGATTTCTGAGATTAAGATTCCAAAATATTCTCTAACAGAAGAGGCAGAAAGTTTGACGTGAAGAGAAGAACTTATTTTCACACTAACAGGTATATACATGGAAGTCATCCCAAGTGAGAGGTTCTAATAGGCTAGATTGCCAAAAATCCGCTCCCCCCTCTTTTTGAGCTGAATCTTCTTCTGGGTGTCTGTGTGACAAAGACAAGCTTTACCTAAAAACCTTCTTGATAAATCACAAGACATTAAAGATTGTAAACTATTTCCAAAGAAGGTAACAAAGATAGCTTTATACTTCATTTTATATAAAATAATACAAAACTTTGAAACCATAAAGGAAGACTTTCATCCTGTTTGTCCTTTACTCCTTTGGAGGAAGAACTCCCCCTCCAGGGGATCAAGTCGCTGACCACACGTCTGTCCTGAGGACCAGTGACTTTACATGGAGCGCTAATCTTCAAAGCCTGACCTTTGCTATTCGGCCTCAGGGTCCAGTATCTACCTCATCCTGGGGACAATTATTATTGGTGTCAACCACAGCAAATTGCAGCTAACAGTATTTGAATCTGTGATCTATATAATCAATCACTCTCTAAGTCAAAAGAAAGTTCATAGCAAAAAGATCTTTCTTTTAACCTAGATTTGAACTCAAATCTATGTAAAGTATAAATGTGTACTTCTTTACCACTAATTATGAGATTAGAAATGAAAAAAAACTGTAATGTGATTTTTTTTTATTGGGGTTAAAACTGACATAACATATTAGTTTCAGGAGTACAACAAAATAACCTGATATCTGTAGATATTAGGGAATGATTCCCACAGTAGGTCTAGTAAACTTCTGTCACTAGACACAGTCACAAACTTTTCTTCTCCTGATGGTAACTTTTAAGATCTATTCTGTTAGCAAGTTTCAAATATGCAGTACAGTATTATTAACTATAATCAACACGTTGAACAATATACCTCCATGACTTTACTTATTTTATAACTGGAAACTTGGACCTTCTGATTGCATTCGCCCCCTTTGCACCTCCCTCCCCATCCCCACATCTGGCACCTGCCAGCCCATTTGTTCTCTGCGTCTATGAGCTCAGGATCATTTTGTTTTGTTTGCTTGTAGAGTCCACATATATGTGAGATCATACAGTTGATTTATTCTTGCTATCTGCATTTTTATCATGGGATGATACCCTTTTAAACACATCAGAATGGCTCCATAATGAGGCAGAGAACCAGGATGATTCAAGGAATTACCAGCAGGCTGAAAATCAGGCCTCTTGGCTCTTGGAGCTCTGCTTCTAAGTCACTGTCCACAGGACAGAACCCATCAATGTGCCTCACACATCGTGGCCTCCGGTATCCTCACCTGCATGGAGGGGCCCTGCCAGCTCTGCCATCTCCGAGGTGGAATTTCAATTTCCTCCACCTGGTTTTGCGGCCACGTGTGGGAGCCACGGATCCAGCTTGCCCAGTACGTGTGGAACCAAACCAGTCAGCTTCCAACCGCCAAGATTCCACTGGAGCCGAGGAGACGGACCTCAGAAACTAAGGAGCAGCTCCCTGCTCTCAGGGGCAGTCCCTGCATGGGTCCCCACACCCATTCTAGATATGAGGGGTGTGATCCGACCAGACCCCAGGCCTGCACCACCTTGGCACTCCCTCACACCTGGCCTGCCAGATCTCCTGCAAATAAGGCCAGTGCTTTGCTTGGCCTCTCTGCTCTTTTCTCTCTGGTCAGGCGGCATCTGTACATTCACTCAGTCTCATTTTGTACCCCCTGGGTCCAGGGGGTGTGTTGCTATAATAGCCAAGATTAAAAATATGTATGGACAAAAGCCAAGATTCTGCGTAGGGGAGGGGTTCGCATTACTGGAAGAGCAGGTGATCCCATATCTAAGTACAAGGGAAGTCCAGCAGATTCTTTATCCTGAAGCTCTCTGCCCACACCGGCGGATCAATTATTATTTGACACTGCACACGGATTCAAAGAATAAACAGTGCAGTAACCTCATTTTAAGAATTTAAATAGATCATGAAAGAAAAAGATACTGGGAGTCTTAGAAGCCAAAAAATTTTGGATGTCTTATGTCAGGAGCATTTTTTTGGCCCCGAAGGGGAACACATGGATTTATAAACATACCATGAACATCTGGCCCAGTACCACATGCTGCCTTATATAAGCATATCGGGATGGAAGCAACAGAAGCTGGCCAAGGGAACACATGGGAAAAGGCAAGTCATCTGAGAGGTGTGCCAAAATCCTAAATGAGTTTTAGAGCCACAGCGTTTCACGTCTCAGGCTCCCGTTCTGCCAGCGGGCCTCGGTGGCCAGCACACCGGGCACTTGCAGCCTGAGGAGCAGGACCGTCCTTCAGACTCGCCGCCTCCCCTGGGACCTCGGCACGACTCCATTCCTCGGTGCTTTCAGAGGACAGGGAGGAATTTTACTTTTAAAGCAATGGAAAAAGGAATTCCTTCGTCTTGCACGAGGCCCGGAGTGTGGATCCGGCCGTGCCAGGCACCTCGCCGGCTGCGTGTGTGCGGGATCCTGGCAGCAGATCAGTGTGAGGGAAGCTGCCGTCTCCTCCGCTGCCATCTGCTCCCACAGAGTGCGTGGCTACTGCTGCCTGAGAGGGCGTCTTCCCTCCTTCCCTCTCTGCCTCCCTCTCTCTCCCACCCTCCACCCTCCACCCCACTTCTATCTCACAGCTTTCTGGCAATGCTCTGGTGGAGAACTACAGCCAAATACCCAAGATGAGCCCCGCTGGCCAGCCTCCGGCAGACAGTCCCACAGGCGGAAAGGGGAGCGGGGCAAACAGCCGCTCCTAACGCTCTCGGAGGACACGGCTCCCGGCGGGGGCGCAAGGTCCGCGGAGCAGGCCGACAGGCAATCACCCTGCGGCTCCCAGCAAGAATGGCAGGTAATACCAGAGCGCAGCGCCTGTGAAAACCAGTATGCAGGTTCCTCAAGAAACTCAAAGTCGAATTACCACATAATCCAGCAATGTTACTTCTGGGTGTTTATCTGAAGAAAATGAAAATGCTAACTTAAAAGAGATATCTGCACCCCCACGTTCACTGTAGTATGCTCTACGATAGCCAAAATATGGAAACAATCTAAGTGCCTAGCAATGGATGAAGGGATAAAGAACAATGGGTATTAAAATTAAAAAAAAAAATATGGTGTCTCTCTCTATATATACCACACATGCACAAACGTGCAAGTGTGCAATGGAATATTACTCAGGCCGTAAAAAGGGAAGAAATCTTGCCATTTACAACTTGGGTGGAGTTAGTGAGTATTATGCTAAGTGAAGTCAATCAGTCGGTGGAATATTACTCAGCCATAAAAAAGAAGGAAACCTTGCCATTTACAACAGCTTGGATGGAGGTAGTATTATGCTAAGTGAAATAAGTCAGAGAAAAACTAATTACCATATGATTTCACTCATATGTGTTATTTAAAAAACAAAACAAATGAGCAAAAGGGGAAAAAAGAGAGACAAACCTAGAAACAGATTCTTCACTCTAGAGAACAAACTGACAGTTACCAGAGAGGGGAGGTGGGTGGGAGAACGGGAGAAATAGGTGATGGAGATTAAGAAGTGCACTTGTATGAAAAGTATTCATACACTATATTGTACACCTGAAACCAGCTATGTTAGCTAACTGGAATTTGAATAAAATCAATGACCGACAAACTAAAGTGTTATCAGGAAAATAATACCAGAAGCACTTAACACCTATGAAGTGCTGGAAGAGAGCCGAGCACACTGCTGTCAAGATCACTATTTTGTTTTCTTGAGACTAAAAAAATATTATATGCACAGAAGTGTTTTGTACACAAAAAGGGAGAATATTATAAATTTTTGGATGGGTGTGTCAGTTTTATATATTTGTATGTATATTCTCAATTGTGAGCTTAAACTAAAACTTTTTTTTGTTAAAGAAAAAAGGATTAAAAAGGACGACTTAGGACGCCTGGGTGGCTCAGTTGGTTGGACAACTGCCTTCGGCTCAGATCATGATCCCAGAGACCCAGGATCGAGTCCCGCATCGGGCTCCCAGCTCCATGGGGAGTCTGCTTCTCCCTCTGACTTTCTCCTCGCTCATGCTGTCTCACTGCCTCTCTCTCAAATAAATAAATAAAATCTTTTTTAAAAAAATAAAAATTAAAATTTAAAAAAAAAAAAGGGACGACTTCGGTCATACAAACAAGTTTCATTTAACACTACATGAACTGGACAGTCTCAGAGAACTACAAAATGAGGCAGAAGGTAGGAAGGTTTTTTTCGTTTGTTTGTTTTAAAGATTTTGTTTATTTATTTGACAGGCAGAGATCACAAGTAGGCAGAGAGGCAGGCAGAGAGAGAGAGGAGGAAGCAGGCTCCCCGCCAAGAAGAGAGCCCACTGCGGAGCTTGATCCCAGGACCTCGGGATCATGACCTGAGCCGAAGGCAGAGGCTTTAACCCACTGAGCCACCCAGGCGCCCCCCCCACCGCCCCCCGCCAAGGTTTTATAGGATAAAAACAAGAAAAAAGGAAACTATCTGACTGGGTGGGGCCACAGAGTCAACCTTCTTCTTCTTCCCGGTGAGAAGGCCCAGAGCTGGCCTGGCCTCTTTGGATACTGGCTAACAAGATACACTGCTTTTCTGGTCACATGGAGCAGTTACAGAGGCACAAAAATTATCTAAGTTTCAGTTTGCAGACATAGCACAGTGGGCACAAGTGGTTCCATCTTGGGCCTAGAAACTTACATCAACGCTATTGTGAGGCACATTTTTTTTTCTTATATTTTATTTATTTAACAGAGAGAGAGAGCACAAGCAGGTGGGAACAGAAGGCAGAAGAGAGAGGGAGAAGTAGGCTCCCCACTGAGCAAGGAGCCCAACAAGGGGCTCAGTCCCAGGACACTGGGATCATGACCTGAGCCAAAGGCACACGCTTAAGTCACTGAGCCACCCCATCACCTAAGGGGCACGTTTTAAAAAATTAAATATTGGACCAAACCTTATCCTAATCCCATATATGCATTACCTCATTTAATTCTTACCATATTCGGAGGCCATACCATTATTATTCTTGCTTTGCAGCTGAAGAAATGGACCTACAAAGTGACTATGCCACATGCCGGCTGGCTTCCGCCTGGTTTCCCAGGGAAGTGGGATCAGAGCCCACACTCAACCAAAGGTCCAGTAAATGCGCAGCTTCCCATGCCCGCCAAGCCTACTTCCACCTCCTCAAGCCATTGATCTCTTCCAAATCCTCCCACCCTGGAATCCTCTGTTCAACTATCTATCCTCCCCTTCTGGGCAGGTCTTGATGGCCGAGTGACTTAAACTAAGCCTCAAGGTGCAAAGGATTCCTTCAATAGTTTAAAGCTGAATAAGTAAATAAATAAAGATGGGATTTTTTAAAAAGAATAGAAAGCGAGGCACCTGGGTGGCTCAGTGGGTTAAAGCCTCTGCCTTCGGCTTGGGTCAAGATCTCAGGGTCCTGGGATTGAGCCCCGAATCCCGGGCTCTCTGCTCAGCGGGGAGCCTGCTTCCCTTCCTCTCTCTCTCTCTCTCTGCCTGCCTCTCTGCCTACTTGTGATCTCTGTCAAATAAATAAATCAAATCTTAAAAGAAAAAGAAAAGAAAAGAAAGCAAAATAAAATACGGCAAGAAAAAATAATAAACCCTGACTCTTCGGAGCCTGTCCCAGGCAAAGGGAAACTAAAGTCTTAGTAATACCACTTGCTTTCTGAGAGCTATAACAGGAGGAATAAACTTTATCTAAAACTTAAATCGGATTTTAAGAAATATAAACACTAACTTTTTAAAGCATGCTTTCTTCCAGGTCTTTGTTCAGGGAAAACAAGTTAATAATGAGTTTGTAGCTCAACAAAGGTGAGACTAGGATTGATTTTTGGGAGTCGTCGGTGAAGAGGTACACTGTTCTGGATAAGAAAGTAACAGGTATTGGGGACGCCTGGGTGGCTCAGTTGGTTAAGCAGCTGCCTTCGGCTCAGGTCATGATCCCAGCGTCCTGGGATCGAGTCCCACATTGGGCTCCTTGCTCGGTAGGGAGCCTGCTTCTCCCTCTGCCTCTGCCTGCCACTCTGTCTGCCTGTGCTCGCTCTCCCTCTCTCTCTGACAAATAAATAAAATTAAAAAAAAAAAAAAAGAAAGAAAGAAAGTTAACAGGTATTGGAAGACTGAAAGCTGGGGGATAGAGAGATGGAGAGATAGAGCAAGTAATTTCTCCAGAAAGGAAAAGAGCAAGAAAGTAACACATTAACTCTGAACTAAGGGATGGGCAGGCAGAACTAGGGGGTGTGTGTGAAGAATGGCTGACAGGTTTTAAGATAGTGGCGTCTAACACGCCCTATCAAGATGTTGCTTGTGATCCAAACATCATGCCCAAAACTCAATACGACCATCTCATATGAGGGGTCCTTTGGGAGAATAAAATACAGGTAGTGGCCAATAGGGGATGAAGGAATGCAGAAAAAGGGTGGCCCTTACAAGACTGAAAAGCGGAAGTGAAGACCCCT
>PISX010010477.1:0-70280 GCA_004024625.1 Mellivora capensis | reverse complement strand
CTCAATCTCATCCTCTTTTCACCCTAGGCTGACAGTCTAATCTGGAAATGGAAACTTTAGAGGAATGAGAAACTGGCTAGCCTGAGCTCCTTCATGACTCCAGTCTTTCACGGCCACTGATAATTTGACTTCTGAATTAGAAATGGATAACTGTTAAGAGAGCTTATTATTATTATACAGTTGTGTGGAGTTTTGTTCTGGTGATTTATAATTATATATTTATATTAATATGGGTAAAAGGCTCATTTATTATAAATATTGAGAATGTATTCTAATAGTTTACATTTATAAAACATATTTGAATGAATATGAAGTCATATATACATATCTAAAATTGTTATCATTTAATGAAATTCTTTCACTCAATGTTCACCCATGTGCTAGATGCTCAGATACTCTACAACCATGCAAAGCTGTATTTTATCTTATTTTATAGATGAGAAAACTAAGATACAAACACCTGGCCCAATATCACACAGCCAGGAAGCAGTAAAATCTCATTTGACTCAACTCTATATGACAGCCAGGCCATGTGCTTTCCACCCTAGAAATTGCTTCCCCATGTATTAATGAATATATATTCATAGATATATGTGTGTATATATGTATATTCATAGGATATATCCTATATATTTATAGTGTGTGTATATATATATATTCATAGGATAATGTTTACAGGTTGACACATAATTTAGAAATAATGTATTATAAAGGTTTAAATACCTTCAGTCATATATCATTAATCCAGTGGTCTCCTAATCAATCTGAACACAATTAAGAGTTGCAAATAAGTCACCTAAGTCACCAAACCAAATGTGGCATGTATTTTACACATCACAGGTGGTAGATGACTCTGCTACAAGAGTGAACAGCTCACCTCTTCATGGTCTGTTCACTCTTGCTTTAGACACCACGCTAAAAGTGTGACTCTGTTGTTTCCGAATACTTATCAGAGAAAGATCACCAGGGACAAGTAATAAAGATGGCTTTCTACAGACAAGAATATTGATTGCTATGAAAAGTGAGAGCCAGAATTTGGAACAAAGGGGAAAACAGAAAAACTATAGAATTCTGTTACATAGTGGTGTAGTCTAGCATGGGGGCAAAAACCACACAGCTTAGAAGCCCCTAAGGGCTTCTGTCAGCTAACTAAAGCACAATATAAGGACATAAACTTATCAGGATGACACAGTCATTATGATAGAAAAAAACAAAATATAGTATTTTACCTAAAACAGAGTAGGAGAAGGAGATTATAAAGTAATTTATAAAAATTTCTTACAAAAATTTTTTTTTTTAAGGGAAAGTGGGGGAGTGGCAGAAGGAGAGGGAGAGAGAGAATCTCAAGCAGACTCCACACCCAGCGTGGAGCCTACTGCAGGGGTCAATCTCATGACCCTGAAATCATGACCTGAGCCGAAATCAAGTCAGTCACTTAACTGACTGAGCTACCGAAACGCCCCCCAAAAATATTTTGATGTTTAAAGGAAGAATATTTCCCTTTATTGAAAACCAATCTTTTGACAGCCTTCTCATTTCTCAAAGAGGCTGAAAGCTGTTTGGTTTTGACAGATAAACATTTTAATCTATTTCCAAGGGGGATTGCTGTGTATTAAAAGAGGTCTCCAAACTTTTCCGGAAGAGGAGCTCACTAGTTCTTTCTTACTGTTTACCAGCACTTTCCACCACCATTTTAGCTTGCCTCTCCAAATCAAGTTTTTAATTAAAAGTAGTTCTCGGGATGCCTGGGTGGCTCAGTTGGTTGAGCGGCTGCCTTCGGCTCAGGTCATGGTCCCAGCGTCCTGGGATCGAGTCCCGCATCGGGCTTCTTGCTCAGCAGGGAGCCTGCTTCTCCCTCTGCCTCTGCCTGCCACTCTGTCTGCCTGTGCTCGCTCTCTGTCAAATAAATAAATAAAATAAAAAAAAATAAAAGTAGTTCTCTTCCCCTACCTTCATAATATGCACCCAATTGATAGACATTCCTATCAATCTCCTCCTCCAAGGTTTTTGGAGCTGCCTCTGCTATTTTCCACACATGACTATATCCCATTTTCCTAGAACCACTGACAAGCAATGCATTGGGTATGGGAATTATCAGATCCAGGCAAGAAGGTGGAATTACTTCATCTCTGCATCCAGGGTTCTTTAGCTCCAACCCTGTAAGATGTCCCACTAAAAGTATCTGATCTGTAAAGAGAATGAGGGACCATGCACTGAAACGGCTAAGCCATAGATCTGGCCAAGAAAAACAGTATGTGATATAATTTTAAAAGGCATTCTTCTATTCAGTTTTCCCCAAAGAGATAAGGATGAATCACTGCTAGGAACTGCATTTTGTAGTAAACAAGACCTAGCTACAAACCAATTCAGGATTAACCTCCTGTAGTACCGTACTTCCCTGAAGTAGCAAAAGGATAAAAACATTAAACGGATAAATTAATTTCCAAGGGAAGTGATAGACAACAAAATATCTTTTAAAAGTTTTCTTTTTATAGTAATATGTCCTTAGGGAGGTGCAACTGGGGCATAGTTCAAGGAAAAGAGATTAGAGGAAAAAAATTAATGAATGAAATGTCTTGAGGGAAAAAAATCATAAAGCAAGTAAAAAAATGTCTCTCTAGTCCTAAGTGGTCACAAAATACATCTTGAACAAAAAACTTGGAAGATATTTTAATACCTATGGTAAAAAGGAGGCATGTTTAATTTACAAAGAGCTTTTATACTATTAGAAACTGCAGATACAACTCAGTAGACTACTGGACAAAAGATATAAACTAGTCACTCACTCACAGACCAAAACAAACTAAAAACACCAAACCAAACCAAAACAAAACAAAAACCCCACAACCACCAGGAAATATTTTTAAAGATGCTTAACCTCACTCATGATTAGGTAAACAAAATATAAGAAGATACCAATTTTTTTCTTGGCAAAATTTTCAAAGTTTGAAATTACACATTGTTGAAATATACAGTGAAGTATAAATTGGTGCTAACTTTCTAAAGTGTAATTAGAAAATATTCAACTTGTAAATTTCACAAAATGTCCGCAGGTAAGGACTCACTCCATAAAAATACATCAAGATATATGTAGAAGACTGTCCAGGGCAGGACTGTTTATAAGAACGAAAACCAATGTACTGTCTATGAACAGGAGAATGGGTTAAATAAATTATGGTAATCCAGCCGATGAAAAACTCTTAGCATAATGTGGCTAATCTGAATGCCCTGAGACAGAAGGATCTCTAAGATCCACTAAATGGAAAAAAGCAAGATAGAGATAATATGAATGATGTAATCTCATTTGTGGAAGAATATAGGTTTAAATGTTTTTAATGTTAATACTATTATATAGTTATTGCTCATAATAAAACACCCCAAAACTTAGTGATGTAGGATGGTGACTATTTATTATTTCTCACGATTCTGCGGGTTTCCTGAGCGGTTCTTCTGTTGATAAGTCTACCTGGGCTGACTCAGGTGGCTGCAACCAGCTGGGAGTTGGTTGGGACTGAATGGACTCAGTTCTCTGAGCCCTCAGCTGGTATAGCTGAAATGACTGGAATGACCACATGGTTCCTCCTCTCAGGTGTCTTCACACAAAAAAAGAAGCGCTCCCCATGGGTAAGAATAAAAGTGTAGGCTTCTGTAGGCCAAAACTCAAAGTCAAACACAGGCATTCCCATAGCATTCTCATGGTGAAAGCATGTCGCAGGGCCTGTTGGGATTCAAGAGGAGGAAAGCAGACTCCCCCTTTTGGTTGGCTGAATTGGCAGCCATATTTAATCTACCACTCTATATATGTACGTATCTACCTCTCTATAGCTATATCCATCAGAAATGTTATTGAAGAAGCTATTGAAATAATTGGGAATGTGAGCGGCATTCAGTTAATGCATTTCTATACTCAGGGCTGGCTTCACAGGCACATAGGGCCCCATGCTCAAGGGCCTGAGCCCTGGATGTAATGCTCTGCTATCACCATCCTGGGATTCTTAGTGATTTTATCTTTGAACTTGTGTTCTGTACTGAAGTGTAATGGAACACTGGGGCATGTAGGTGAGCAGGGACAGGGTCATGTGCATGTCCACGGTTCCTTGACTCCCCTTTCACATAGAACATTCACGATGCCTGGTGAGAACAGGATTTAGGTGCACTCGTGAGGCCTGGGAGCTCCACACAGCTCAACCCAAGTACACAGTGAGCAAATTACATCTGCCAGTGAGCAAGTTCAGGTGCTGACAGACCCAGAGGCCCCAATTCCCATTCTAATCAGAGCTTTCTTTGAAGACAGAAAGAGGGTGGTAGTATTGACAAAGAAACTCTATCCTATCCGTTCTTATTCATATTACTTCCCTGTATGAGCTAACCACTTACACCGAAAATAATGACATAAAGGGAAAAGAAAGCTAGGACAACCCATAGTTCCTCTTACTAAGTCCTGCCTTAGCGATCTGCCAGCTGCAGATTGAGAATGTGGGTAGAAGCTGTGTGCATCAAGAACTGAAATAAAAACAGTTGAATTAGTTTTGTGCATGGTTCCTACTGTTCTGGTGAGAATATAATACATGTGCATGTACAAGCCAGGAAATAGAAATTATATCACTTTGGTGATGCCACATACAAGTTAAATGTCCTTATATTTGCATTTAAAACTGGCATTGCACCATAGGAAGACAAACAGAAAATTTGTGCTATTAATTTAATTTTTTCTTTCCTTAGAACATTAAGTGGCAAATAAGAAACATGAAGAGTTGAGATAGAAAATGCAAGAGAAAGGGAAAAGCTTTGTATTTTAGCACCGTTAGTGACAATTTCTTCCTCTGGGGAGAATAAGGGATATTACATTTTTATTTTGCACCGGGTCCCACAAATTACATAGTCAACTCTGTCTGTACTGTTTGAACATGTATATACATGTCCTACTTTTTTGCATTAAAAAATAGGTTTCTTTCTACCATACCTCACCCATTCTTTTGTTTCACATTTAAGTTTTATGAGCTTTATGTTATCCCTAAAATCAAGTCAATATAGATTTGTTAAAAAAAAAACAACTTATAAAAAATAATAAGTCCCAGGGAACACAGCTGAAAGAAGACAGGTAACCCCAAAAAAAGAAATATTTTTATTAAAACAAAGGCAATTAAAAAAAAACAAAGGCAATATTTCATATTGTTACTGCTGCTCTCTTTCTTTTGTGGGCAAACATTCTCCCTGATTTATAGCACTGAAACCATGGTCAGCACAATGAAATTAAGCAAGAATAATATGTCAGATTAAAAAAAAACAAATCCAATTTTATGAACTCAATTCATGACAGCTGCACTGTCGACACACATATTTATTCTCTCAAGGGCCATGGATGCAAGGTCATCTACACCACAAGGGATGCATGTCTTGATCAGTACATCTACTCAGGAAATGTAAAAGATATGTAGAGGTTATTTACAGGGAGAAATACTTGGAAAATTAATGCCAAAAGGATTTCTCATGTTTTATTTACTAGCATGGTATCAATGTGATATCCCATAGCTACAATGATTAAACACCTCTATTCTTTATTTACTTCTTATACTTTCAATATTACTAACCATGTCTATTACTTTGAATTTTTGACACATTTACTTGTTTGTAATAACTAAAAATTAAAACAAATTGTATTAAAGACTCCTACAAGCTTGGTTAGAGTTTTCTATTTGAAACACAGTCACATTTTGTAATAACGTTCTCAAATTTATAACATCACACAATGCTGACAGGACATTCAAATTGTTGGAATTTAAATAAATAGTAAAGGAAAAGGAAAAGGTAACTTCAATTCCTGGTAGGTATGTTACAGTCAATTTGTGTGAAGATTGTGATTCAAAATGTCTTGATAATTTTAGAAATTTTAAAACTTTTTTCTTTCTCAAGAGGTTGACAAAAAGAATCAAATGCAAGCTTTGGACGTCTTGCCCAATAACCAAGCAAAGAGAATATTGTGCATAAAATATTCTAGAGAAGAAGCTAGTAACAGTGGGTTGCTTCTGGCAAGGGAGCTGGTGGTTAGGGCAGGGGTGAGAGAAAAGCATGTTTTTCATTACATATATTCTGCTGTACTTTTTTTTTTAATTTAAATTCGATTAGCCAATTTAGTTACCATGTGTATGTATTACCTAGTCTCAAAAAATTAAATTACTTTAAATAAAAAACAAAGACAATTATTGTTCTGCATGATGGGCCATGCTGTGGCTAATTTTTAGAAGTACCATTGTCTGAAGGTGTCCACTTAGCAGTGTGGGCATGATTATATGTGGGTGGTTTTGGGGGAAAGGTATGGAACTGAAAATACAAAACCACACTTCCATGAAGACTTATCATTAAAGTTCAATCATTTTGGAACTGGATACAAAATACTTCAATGTACTCTATTTAGAGGAGCGATGGATCCATGGATTAGAAATATTTGTTTTAAAACGGGCTTTGGTAGAACCTCTTACTGCAAAGCATTTGTTTTGAGACTGAAACTTGGCATTTTTCCTAATGATTTCTTTTCACTACAAGAAGAGTTTCTGGATACCAATGTCTCAGCCTGAAAGCCACAGTGAAAATTATCCATCCTCTCCATTCTCACATCACAAATTCTGCAAAGATTTTTTTCAGAATAAATGTTCAGTATTCTCCCACATGAAGAGGGAACAGACTATATGGTCTGATCTGTATCCTGATTCAATAGAAAATGGTCCTTAGTCATTGGGGTGGGCAGATGTTAAGGGAGACAGCAGTTGGACTGGGTCTTAGGACAGGTGGAGAAAGGGTGTGAGTGGAGGTAAAGGGGCCTTAACACTTTTTGGGCTTGTAGTGTGTTTTTGCCCCAGGGAGCAAGCAGGCATGGCACTAGAGTCCAGAAGACCTAGGGGGTGAGAGGCTGGGAAGGGGTGAGGGGATGGAGGTTATCTTCCGGGATGGGAAACAAGGAGATGAAAATCCTTTGCTGTCCTCAGGAAAGGCTAGTTGGCTCTTGACAGGCTCTTCTTTCCATGAAGAGCTTGAGAAGGAGGCAAGCTTGTCCTGGAACTGAGCCTCCATGTTCCACCAAAACAGAAATGTTCCCATGGTAGCACTTATATCCTCTGCTTGTGTCTGGTGACGTCTTCCTGTCCATCGCCTTCCTGTCAGCCTTAGGAGGACCATACACACAAGGGGACCGTCTCTGGAAACTATTGGGACTCTCCCTGGCAGGTACCATCTCCTCCTCCCACTTCCAGCCCCTGTATGCGCCTCTGTGATAGCTCATATCATCCGATTTTAAAATTTATTTTCACATATTTACCTCCATTCGACTGTGAGCTCCTTGAGGGCCACATGCTGTTCGCATCCGTGTGCCTAGTGCCTAGCATAGCACCTGGCATTTCACGAATGCCCAACTAGTGCTTGCTGATATGATTTAGGTTGAGAAAAATATTCGGATAAATTAATAGAGGGAATATGGCTGGAAAAGGATGTATGGCCACATTTAGAAAGTTCTTGATGCCAACATAGATGGTTTGAACATTATCCCTGGGCAGCAGAGACAGCACACTAGGTGTCTGAGCAAGCATGCACGCGTCTGAACTCCTCCATCTGCATGGATCTGTGGGTCTAAGGCTTTGCTGGCATTATATCCTTTCCATCCTCCCAACCGTTTGTGATAGGATTATTGTTAACCTCCTTTTACAAATGGGGAGAGGAGTTTAGGCAGTGAAGTAACTTGCCTGGGGCACTGAGCTGGGCTGATTCCTATCCCTTAGTCTTAAAAAACCATGCTGCTTCCTTTCACACTGGCTAGACAAGAGAGGAGACAAGGGAGGTCATAGAGATGGTGAGATGGAATTGAGAAGGAAGAGACAAACACACAATTGATTATACAAGACCAGTGCTCTAACCCCTGAGCTATGGAGCCAACTCACACAATTGATTATAAAAGGAGGCTGGCTAAGACAGGAAGAAGCAGGGAGGGAAAAAAATCAACCTAAAATATTCAAGTAAACTTGGTATTTCCTACTGGTCTTTTTTTCAAATTTTCTGAGTGTTCAAAATTTGAATAAAAAGTTGGAGGGAAAAAAGAGAAGTCTGACATTTCAGACCTAAATGAAGTCTGGAGAAGGGGATAGAATGAGGGAGAAGAAAGGATGAAGCCACAGGCAGAATGCAAGAAAGAGAATGTCATGAAGATGGAATGCCAACTCTACTAAAAGTCTCTAAAAATTTCTTAACCATGTTAGGACTCATAATAGTTTAGACTATTATGTACATGCTTGCAATTATTACTATCAGGAAGTCATGCAATAATTTTAATTTATTAATTTTCATTTATTAATTATAACCTCATTAAATATGTCATCTGCTATATATGACAAAACCTTTGGTAATTAAGGAAAGAAAATGTCAATGGTGGTAGTGTGCTCTGCAATACCATTTTCAGAGAAGTAGAACACTAACATTTTTTTTTTTTTTTTTTTTTAAGATTTTATTTATTTATTTGTCAGAGAGAGAGGGAGAGAGAGTGAGCAAGCACAGGCAGACAGAGTGGCAGGCAGAGGGAGAAGCAGGCTCCCTGCCGAGCAAGGAGCCCGATGTGGGACTCGATCCCAGGACGCTGGGATCATGACCTGAGCTGAAGGCAGCTGCTTAACCAACTGAGCCACCCAGGCGTCCCTAGAACACTAACATTTTTAAAGCTATTTAAAAACTTCATGACTTGGGACGCCTGGGTGGCTCAGTTGGTTGGGCGACTGCCTTTGGCTCAGGTCATGATCCCGGAGACCCGGGATCGAGTCCCGCATCAGGCTCCCAGCTCCACGGGAGTCTGCTTCTCCCTCTGACCTTCTCCTCGCTCATGCTCTCTCACTGCCTCTCTCTCAAATAAATAAATAAAATCTTTAAAAAAAAACAAAAAAAAAACTTAAAAAAACTTCATGACTTACTGATAAGTAAATACTTTTTACAGCATTGTTCACAAAGTTGTGTATGTTTCTAAGTAGGGAGATCTTTTTGCTTTTCAAATATTATTTATTTGAAAGGGGGGAGGGGCAGACGGAGAGGGAGAGAAAAACTCAAGCTGGTACCATGTCCAACGTGGAGCCGGATGTTCTTGATCTCAGGACCTTGAGATCATGACCTGAGGTGAAATCAAGAGTCAGATGCTTGATCAACTGAGCCACCTAGGCACTTTGACTAGGTAGATCTTTTATTAAATGCTGTATCTGGTCATTTTACTACATTTTCCCTTTTCTAAGTTCTGTTATGCTTTTAATAGGGATTAGATATAATATAAGTTATTATAGAGAGGTTTTTTCCTTTTTCAGTATATTTGTATTAAGCAATTCTATGAATTTTTTAGATAAAGTGAAGCATGAGCAAAAATGTCCTCTAAACAAATAAAGTAAAACCCACAACAAATAGCAAAGACCTAAAAATGAAAAGCCATTTTCATTAACACTTAATGCTAAGAGCTGTGTTTTCCCTAGAACTATTAAAGAGGTAGATACAATTCTGGACAGTGAAGAAAAGAAAACAAACAGTTACAGATGCTCAAAGAAGAGGACTCATTTTGGGCGTGTGGGTTGCTCAGTTAAGCACCCGACTCTTGGTTTCGGCTCAGGTTATGATCTCAGGATCATGATATCGAGCCCCAGGTCAAGCTCCACACTCAGCAGGTGGAGTCTTCTTGAGATTCTTTCCTTCTCCCTCTGTCCCTCCCCCCTCAAATAAATAAATAAATAAATAAATAAATAGAATAAAGTTTAAAAAGAGGACTCAATTCACTAACTTCAGAAGGTATCCCAGTAACATTCATGTTTCACTCAGACTCAAAGCTTAGAACAATGTTTGGGGGATAGGGGGTGGAGGGGAGGGTCAGTGGGAACTAAAGAGCTGGAGGATTCCACCCTTAAATCACTGGGATCTTCATAGAAACTGAAGCAGAAGAGCAGTGGAAGGGACACAGGTCATGGTACAAATATCCAGAAAAGAAATCTGAAGAAAATTGTGATACTCTTGCTAAAATAAGGTTATAAGACATAGGTTATATACCTATATTATATAAGATGTTATAAGAAACAATTGGAGCCAATAATATGAATTTGTAAGAGCATTTGTAAATGTTTTGAAACAGAAGAGAGAAGCAATGAAGAAAGTTTTAAAAACTCATTCAATTCATGCCAACAGCACCACTGACTAAAACAGTATTATTGCCTACATCATGTGAGTTTTTCAAATCAGCTACAAATGAAAGAAAATATCTTTATAAAACAAATTTAAAAATTTTTAACCCACAAAATAGTCTTTTTCTTGGAGAGTTATGGATTTAGAATTTATGTACTTTATATATTTTTTTAATTTATTTATTTGACAGACAGAGATCACAAGTAGGCAGAGAGGCAGGCAGAGAGAGAGAGAGGAGAAATTCGGCTCCCTGTCGAACAGAGAGCCCGATGCAGGGCTCGATCCTAGGACCCTGGGATCATGACCTGAGCCAAAGGCAGAAGCTTTAACCCACTGAGCCACCCAGGTGCCCCAGAATTTATGTACTTTAAAGTCATGACAAATGAAAAGTCAACAGACCGAGATAAAATATTTGTAGGAATTATAACAAAGGATTAATAGCTTGGTCAAATAAAGCATTCATATAAACTGATTAATAAATGTCTATGTATGGGTGAGTAACATGGTCTCTGAAAGAGGAAATCTAATCAGAAAAAGTATATATAAGAAAATCTCGGCCATCCCAGCAGTAATCAAAGAAATACAATGACAATAACAGTGTCTATTATAACAGAGGAAAATATGTAACAGTTATGCTGGCCAAGTCTGGATATAATAGGCATGCTCAAATACTCCTGGTGGCAGAATAAAAGCAACTGAAAATAAATGTGGTCATATTTATCAAGAGACATAAATGTTTTCATACCCTTCATCTTAGTATTCTTTTTCTGGGAATTTATCTTAGAGAAGTGATTCTTAAAGTATAGTTCAGGGACAGGTCAGGGATCTCAACATTCTCTGGGGGCCCATGAGCTCAAAACTCTCTTCATAATAGTGCTATGATATTACTTGCCTTTTTCACTCACATTCTTGTGCAAAGGTACAGTGTGGAATTTTCCAGGAGCTACATGATGTATAATGAGAAGATTGTTCTGACAGATGAGAGAATGTGTGCTTGTAGGGTGGTTGAATTGGCGGGGGGTGAGGGGTGCGGATTTTGCACTTGATTCTCACAATTTTTTTTAAAGATTTTATTTATTTATTTGACAGAGATCACAAGTAGGCAGAGGCAGGCAGAGAGGGGGGAGGGAAGCAGGCTCCCCGCTGAGGAGAGAGCCCGATGTGGGACTCGATTCCAGGACCCTGGGATCATGACCTGAGCCGAAAGCAGAGGCTTTAACCCACTGAGCCACCCAGGTGCCCCGATTCTCACAATTTTAATAACCAGACCACACAGGGAACCTCTAATCACACACCCCCAGATAAAAACCCCCACTCACTGTATCTCTAAAGTACTGATGGCCATTATTATTTAAATCTGGCAGGAATCATAATTTGGAAGTAGAATGTCTATATGAGAGAAGGAAGAATTACACTAGGAGATTTTACACAAACAAGGAATACGCATATTATTCAATCATACAGCCTTAGCACAGAACAAAAACACCAGGCAAGTAAGTGCTGAAGCAGATGCAAAGGGACACAGTGCCCACTTACCAAAGCCCGCTGCTGGAAGACAGAGGTTCTCAGCCCTGGCTGCCCAGTAGGCCTCCTTGGGGAGCTTGGAGGAGCCACTGATGCCCAGGGCCCCTCTTCTAGAGATTGTGGTTTCATTGTTCTAGGGAAGGCCCACACATGGGAATGTTTAACTAGCTTTCCAGGTAATTCTAATGTGGAAGTAGTTTTAAGAATTAAAACGTTCAATGAGGAAAAATACCAAAAAGTTCCTGCCTTTCTAATGATACAATTTGATACGGTATGAACTGTTGCCTAGATTTTGTACTTTCCAGTCACATAATCTGGGCTTTGCCTTCTTGAATTTGCAAACCTAAAGGAAAGAGGGGGGTGGTTACTAAAATTTCCAATTCATAAGGCACCTAAGTAAGCAATCAACATTAACTTGGAGCATTCCTGACAGCAAGGCAGCATTTAAATAAAGCTATCTTTGCATTTATAGATAGGTGGCCCAGGAGCTGGAGAGCTTTCCAAAAAGTTATCTAGCAGAGCTGGGTTAAACCAGGAATAGATCAGAATTTCAGGCCAGACCACTTGACCACATCAATAGCCTTTAGAAGGTCTGTCTTGCATTTATTGGTTTGGGCCAGACAGCTCAAAACACTGAGGTTAGTAACATCAACCACGGCAAGCCTGCAGGAATTCGGAGAGGCTGACTTTGTGACAGGATTTCCTGAGCTCTTTCCTTGGTGTCAGACACCCTGCCCCAGTGACTGGGCTCTAACCTCTCCCCAGCAGCCTGGAGACTACGCAGGAGTGGAATTTGGTCCATTGAGAACAGAAGAGTCCCATGACCACAGGGCTTTCTACACATAAAGAGCTTAACAATATCCCCCAGTCCATACCACGAGTTCCTTCTGAGTCTCAAGTTCTTAAAGTTTTCCCGATTAGAACTGCCTTTGCCTGCGGGACCCATTAAACCTCAGAGCGGATTTCTCCAGATGATGACCAAACAACAAACAAAACACAAAGCCAGGCATTTGGGAATGCAACACATGACACCCTCAGAGGGCAGGCCGACCCCTACAAGCCTGCCCAGGGGCCTATCACTGGAGGAGAGGGCAGAACACAGAACAGTAGGGGTAAAGAGGCCTGCCTCTTCTGTGTGGTCAGTCCCTTGGACAAGATTGCCTCAAATGCCATAATTTGGTTAACTGACCCCAATCCTTCAGGGATGCTGAAAAATAGCCCTGTTAGCTACAGAATTCAGAGCCCAATTTCTTTGTCTTCATTCGAAATGATACCCCGAATGGAACTGAATCACCCTCTGCCCCACCCCATATGTCCTCTGGCACACTGGATCTTCCTTAGAGAACTTTCCAGTTTGTCTTATATCGGGGTGATTGGTATTTATGCTTGTCTGTCCCCTGCACTAAACTGTAAACCAGGACAGACGTGATACATTTTGCACTTCCCCTTGGAGGGAACTAAGAAGATGTTTGTTGAATACGGCAGGAGTTTCTAAAAGATGAAATTTTCAAAGTGGCTTCAATCAGCAGGGAGTTGAGAAGCTCTTAGCAGCCACGCAGAGGGGTAGGTTCGCTGGGAGAGTAATGAGGGCCGTTGCAAGATAAAACCCCAGGGGCTGGGGGTGGTGAGGGGTCAAAGGTGAGCTGGCAAATGCACGGCCATGGGAGGCATTCCAGAACCTCTGCTAACAACAACTACAAGATCCTAGGATCTGGCGCACCCTCCTGAAATGAACCCCCAGAAGAGCACCGGCTAAGAAGCGATGACTACTGCTTACCGAACACTGCCAACAGGTCTACCCGCAGCATCTGGACATCATTGGCACCTGCCAGCCAAGCCTTGATCTGCTCAGACCCCCTGATCATCTTCTGAGAAATAGTAAAATCATAGCTTGCAGAGCTGGTATGACTTCAAGTCATCAATAATGTAACAGAGTTCCCATAAACACTAATGAATTCATATAGTCTGAGAGCTGCAGGCAAAATACCCACTGAGCATCCAGGGGACAAAATACCATCACTCTCAATCTGTTATCTTGCCCCAAAGTCATTTTTAATATGTGCCATTCAAATATGTCACCAGATAAATACATATATTTAATATCACTGTGATCAATGTAACTGGCTAGTTATGAACAACTATCTTTGTTTATCTAGAAACATATTTAAGATCATCAGGCTAAACAAATATACCCTTCACAATCAGGAAAAGATGAGCCACCACTCCTCCCTCCACACACACATGCATCACAAAGATGAAATCAAATTATGTCAGTCCCGCTGTACGTTTAGGTCTGGTGGAACATAATTAGGAAAGCCAGAGATGTTTCACAGTATAATTCCTCAAACCAAAATGCAAACTGGAACATAGAACGTCTCCCCACCAAAGAATAAATAAAGATCCATTCTGACCTTATAGGGCATATGTCCTTCTTTTCCAGTCTCTCAGAGTTCCCAGACATCCAGTGAATACCTGTCCTTTATCTGGACAGCAAAATACACCTTCATTGCCGATAATTCCTTGTTTGTATCTGTTAGTGTTAAAAGGATCTCAGCCCGGTGCTGGTGGTTCTCCAGAAAAGCTCAGGCAGCCAAAGGCAGTAGGAAAAGACTTCCTCTACACATACACATATATTTCACTTTAGTTACCTCCTAATAACTTCACTCCCTTCCTTTCTGGATTTGAATCATTGCACCACGCTATGGAAAAGCTCGAGGACAGAGGAGTGAGACCCTGGAGCAGACATGAGGTCCAAGTCATCGGAACAGGCTTCCGCTTCGTTTAAAAGAATCACAACTGTGAGGAGAGTCAAGACAACCAGCCAACAGGATGTGTGTGGCTGGAGTTCCTGGCATGAAATCTTGGCTTTCATGTTTATTTTTGGATGTATTTTTCTTAGCCCTTTGATGCAAATTTCTGGCCTGGGAAGTAACCCTACAGTACAAACTCCAAAGTTGCCAAAAGTAAGCACAGACTTCTGACTTGGGAGAAAGCACGTCCCTTGGCTTTTAGGGTCCAGCCAGTCCTCCGATGAGGTGTACTAATAGGCAGGCTGTCCATCTGAGGCTGGATCATGCAGTCCGGTCTCCCTGCTCAGGGCCACTGAATATTTACCTGAAATACCAGCCCACCTTGGAAGCCTCCCGTTTAAGTAAAGGTGAACAAATTTGAAATGGTGTGCTAGCTAAATAAAGGACTTCTGAGATTTTTATGTTCTGATATTATGTTTTAAGTATTTGGCTTTAATTTTTCTGACAGCCCGAGACTGACAGGAACATCAAGTCTATTCAAGGCAGGACCAGATGCCTCTGAGAAGTATATTACTCTAATAAAGGTTTTAAAGCGCGCCAGCAAAAACTAAGCTGCTGTTATTTCAATACTTCCTATTCTCACAGTGACTTGAAAGATTATTAATGGAAAAGGACTTTTTCTCCCTGCACAGTCCAAGAAGAGGCAGTGAATGGAAATAACTCAAAGGCTTTTCAGTCCCACAACTACCAAAATATCTGGTAGAATCGAGAAATAAAACTCTCTGAAAATCAGGGAGTAGAGACAGATGTAAACATATTTCTGCAACAATACTCATACTCTTAGAAATATTCCTCTTTATAAGTTGCATTCCTTGGCTAAGACAGAACATGCACTTATTTCCTCATTTTATCATTCAGTTTTATATCCCATAAAGCTTGAAATAGATTTTTGGTCACTTAATGATATTTACTGAGGCCACAGACACATCTGGGGAATAAAGTCTCCTGTATCAATCATTATGTCTGAGCAATGGTTCTCGGTGACATGGGATCCTTTGGTTAGAATAAAATCACAACGTGTGCCAAGAAGTTTCTGGGTGACAATTACAGCTAAGAAATCACTTTTATTACAGCATGGGTCAGACTATAAATTTAAAATATTGCCTTTATTTTTAGAGTCTGTCGTTTTATTGCTGTCTTTAAATTTCAAATGATTTCTTCATAAACACATATTATTATTTTGAACATGCCCAAACATGGCTCACAGTGAAGGAAAGCTTTTGGCCAGATGATGCTCATGCAACTGAAGCACAGTGAAGCAGGTGGCAGACCACTAGTTCAAGGACCTCTCAGTAGTGTCTTTTATGAATTTGATCGAGAGTGCCTCTTGAATCTACTTTTCTGAATACACTGGACTCACCTCATCATTCAATTTCATGTATTTGGAATATTCAATGTACAGATGTCAAAACATGCTGCAAAGCTTGAAGCATCCTCATACAGACACGATTTTAGATAGAAAGTCAACAAGAAGAACAAAAAGCCCCTTGTTGTAGTCATTTGTAAGCACTGGGAACCTTATCCTATATGTGCTGTGAAGAAATTCATGGATTTGGACAGTAAATCAGTTCTTTATTTAGCCCAAGAGCCATAAGCAGTCATAAATGCCCACAATCTTGGATCAAATATTAATAACTGGCTTTAAACTCCCAAGCCTACCCTTCACTACTCTGCCATTTAATTTCCTTATTGAGGGTATGCAATGCCACTAGTGCCAAAGAGTTGAAATTACAGTTGTCTAAAGAACTAAACAGGGTGGGGGTGCCCGCATGGCTCAGTCAGGTAAGCGGCTGCCTTTGGCTCAGGTCATGATCCCAGGGCCCTGGGATCGAGTCCCCCCGTCCCCACTCAGTGGGTAGTCTGCTTCTCCTTCTTCCTCTGCCCTTCCCACTGCTCACGCTCTCTCTCTCTCTCTGTCAAATTATTAACTAACTAAATAAAATATTTTTTAAAAAACCAAAATTAAAAAAAAAAAACAAAACTATCTCCTGTCTCCTCTCCTTTTCCTTCTCTCTCCATCCCCCATATGCTACTGAAAAATGAGATGTTTTATGTCCTGGATCATATATTTTATTAAGTCCTAATAGCACAGATGCATAAGAATGGGGATGCATTATTGACCAACTCTGAATAAAATTACCATAATTCACTTACATTAAGAAAACCTGACCATGTCTTAAGATGGAGCAACCCAATGCTCTCAAATCTGACCACAAATTAGCAACTGAAACTAGGAGAGGAGGAGAGAAAGCAGCTTTCATTGGGAAAGACAGAGAATGCAAAGAAAAGCATCAAGCTGCGACCTCAGTTCCATCTTGGGGAATACTTCCTTTGATGTATTTGTAGAGGCTATTGAATAATGCTTCTGGTTACATTTATGGGAATAACTTTTTAAAATACACTGGGTGCTACCAATTTAACTTATAACATAATAGACAATATAAAGCAAGAGGTATCTGGGATGAAATTGAATAGGATTTCAAAATCTCACATGTAGTTCTCTGAGTTTGTTTTCTTCCTGCAGAGTAGCCAGCAAAACTTGCCTTTGGTCAGGAAAGGAAGCAGGATTCCCTAGCTTTGTGTTGCCATTAAAGTCCCAAGTGGAAGATTTAAAATAGACTATTTGCTCAGCCTATTAAAGAGCTACTTTTAGACTATGCTACCTAGTAGTGGCTACAGATCGTAATTTTTAGAGTAGAAGAAGTAACTTAGAATCCTGGCCCTCAAGTTTTATCTGTCAGCCCTTTTAAATGACAACAGGACATAGATAAGGAGACAAAGCTAAACAAGAGGGTGCTTGCACAGTGGACCCACCATAACATTCTCCAAAAGTAAGTAGTCAAATGAGATAAACATGCACATTTAGATCCTTGATTCAGGTTATCTAATTTTTACTATTCCTAACCGATAGCGCAACACTGAGTTCCTTACCTTGCCACCAGGAGAGGCATTATCCAGCTTCCCTTTCTGCTGCCTTCTTCCCACCATCTCACAATGCAGTGAGGCTCCTACCTGAACCCTTCCTGACATAATCTTCTCCCTTTAATGTTTGGTGGGAAGATCTAACTTAGACTTCAGCTGAGAGTACGAGCTTGAATTTTAATTTTGCCAATGAGTAATTATTTACGAGTGCAATAAATGGCTGAGTTATAAACTCAATTATCTGACATAATCAAGGAATAGATATCCTGAGTATCAGATATTTTGCTAGCAGATCAGTGCTATATGTACAAGTAAACCATTCATTCAAACAGAGATAAAATCTATTTAATGATAATGATATATTCTACTCTGAAATAAAATTATGACTCGGTAGGTTATTTTCTGCATTCTCTGAGTAGAACAGAAGCCCTTGCTGGAGAGCACGAGCCTAGCCAATCTTATTTGCTGCTATATCCACACCTGGCACACAGGAGATGCTCAATGAATGTGTGTTGAGAAACGAATGGAAGAATAAATTTAAGTCGGTCTTTTTTATTTCGAAGGTAATTTAGAATTTTATGATTTCTTAGGATTATCCCATAGTGTAGGTGCATAGTTGTGCCCATTAATAAATTCCTGACTCACGCAGATTGCTAGATAATGGAGTTTCTTGCATTTTCATTTTAGCCAGTTAAAATGATGACTGAGCATGTAGTGTGCACTCTGTACTGAGTTACATGAACAGGCAAATAAAATGAAGTGTCTGACTAATCTCTTAGTCACTGTGAGGTTCAGTCCCCCACCTGTAAATTAAGAAGTCAGACAAAAACTCTGTTTGTTCTTTTCAGCTCACTTAAGTCCCTGGCAGGGGAGATCAGAAATCTGCTCTGAGGTCACAGAAGAAGGGTTGGACCCACTGAGCTGCAGAGTCACGTGGCAAGATTTGGGATACCAAAGACCATCCTCAATATCAATATCCCCATTTAGTGATTTTCATTTAAGGGAAATATCTGTGGAAAAGAGCCCTGCAATGCGCTCAAATGCACTCTTTAACTAGAGGATCACACTAATCCAACTAACGCATCATCCATAGTAAAGCTCACAGACGTGATGAACTTCCTGATGTACTCAGTAGCACCTTTGACACTTTCTTGCCAAAAAATGTTTGATTTGATCTCATGAAATTTTTAGTTCTAACTTTCCATTTATAGGGGACCCTGGGGTAGGGGTACAAAAAGATACCATGAGAAAACAATCAAACAAATCTTGAATTTGGGAGAAACTGACCTGGCCTTTTTAACAAATCAATGTCATGGAGAGAAAGAGAAAGACAGAGGGGTTAGGAGGGAGGGAAGGGGAGAGAAAGAGACTGACTGACTGACAGAGCTATAACAACCAAATGTAATATGCGATTCTTTATTTGAACATGGTTTGGAATAAAACAGAAATCAAAGATAGTTATTGACTGTTTACTTATTTATGGGTATTTACGGGGAAATTTGAACTGTGGACTGGGTATTAGATATTAGGATATTATCTTTGGTTTTGTTAAGTGAAATGAAGGTGTTATGGGTATGTAGCAGGGTATCCTAACTTTTTGGAGATTATGGTGAAGATTTACAGTGAAATGTCATAATGTCTGTCATTTACATTAAAGTGGTTCAGCAAAAAAAAAAAAAAAAAAAAGAAAGATGAAACAAATCTGGCTATATGTTAGCAACTGCCAAGCTGAGTGGGGATGTCTGGGTTCTCACTGTATTATCCTTTTGGATTTTCTGTATGTTTGACAATTTTTCTAATAATAAATTTTTTTAAAATGTTCACAGGTAGCAACTTGTCAGGAACTTCCTTCATAGTACTGAGAGCTCCTAATTAAAATAAAATTTTAAATATTTCCACAAACCATCCTCAATGAGCAACCTAAAGATATCATGACAGACAAAAGCAGTTATAATGAGATACATCACAGGTGGAAATCATTTTTGTTCTTAAACCGGTTTTCCAAATTTTCTTTTTTGGAAAAGACATTTTCAGTTTACCTTTTAAACATGAAAGATTCCCCCCCCCCAAAAAAAAGACTTATTTGCCTCAAGCTTGGTCCCTTTTAATTGACAGAAAACCTCACCGCACACACCTCATGCAAACCTACTTTGGCTTTGCCTTCCTAAAACTAGCTTTTGTCTCTGAACTTTACAGAGCAGTTGGAGCTCTTTAATATTTTCTAAGAGGAACATTTCAAACAAGCAACCCCGCAATTTATTCACTACTGCCAAGAATAAAAGTAACAGGTTTCACCACCAAGGCCTTCCAAGGCTTTACAGGACTTTTAAGGCAAAGCATCACTCATTCACCTGCAGGTTGGCTCC
This sequence comes from Mellivora capensis, assembly GCA_004024625.1. Taxonomy (NCBI): domain Eukaryota; kingdom Metazoa; phylum Chordata; class Mammalia; order Carnivora; family Mustelidae; genus Mellivora; species Mellivora capensis. Next base: position 50,473 of record PISX010010477.1, on the reverse strand, counting down.
CTTAATGCATCTGTCATTTGTTTGGCTCTGGAGGAAACTATTTGATTACACAAAATTCTTTTTAGATCAAGTTTAAAATCTTAGCCACACCGGGACAAGTTGCAAAGCCTGCCAGCTCGATGGGTTAACACTTGGACATACTGAGCCAAGGACAAAGATAAGGAACAACCACAGGTTAAAATCAGAAGCTTGCAGAACTGAAAAGGAATGAGCGTGAAAGATGCAAGGCTTAGCTGGGCCTTTCTAAGTGCTTTACTTGCCGTTACTGCATATTAGATGATTTATTCCCCCTACTTCTTGTAAATGAAGCCCCTAAGAGGCACTGGTAAGCAGCGGTAAATGCAAAAGCCCCCAGTGCCCGTTGGCTCCATCCACCGCTGTGCCACCTATGCATTTTGAAGTTGGCAAGTCACCAGACATCTTTATGTCCCTCGTTTCCCATACCTTATTATAGGGCCCATCATTTTTAAAAGCATTTAAATGAAGCAGATGTTAACCCCATTCATTCCACTTTACCAGGGAACATGTCAACGATGATTTTTAAAATGCAAAAGAAAATGTCAAAGTATTTTGTTCCCTGGTTAAGAATACATCTGTGGAATAGGAGGGAGGAAATACATAAAACACTCTATGGTCATTCAGGAAATAATTATAAGGTATGTCAAACCACAGAAAATTGAGCAAGCACTAAATTAAAAAAAAAGGGAGGGAATGTCTTGTGTCAAAATGGCTTTTTCACTCACTCATTTCAAAAACAAGTTTTGAAAATTAAATTCCATCTACCGGCTCAGAACAGAACACATTAAGGTTTGACTGTAATGCCATTATCCATGTGGCAGCTCCCTTTCTTTTCTGCAACTACGTTAATTGACAAAGAAGCCTTGGGGCTCACCTCCCATAGAGCCTTGAAGTCCTTCTGCTCGATGCGGAGCAGTTCACTGCTCTCCCTGGTAACGATGGTCGCATGGCGGGGTGTATTGTCCAGAATGGACTCTCCGAAGGCTGTCCCAATTCCCAGAGTACAGATGGTCACTGCATCCTGAGAATCCCCAAAATTGGTCATTAGAAAATTAAACATTCAACTGATATGGGTGAGTTGCCTTTTCTTTGAATTTAAGTATAATTTATACAAAATAAAGCACTCGATTCAATTGCACAGTTCAACAAGTTTTGACAAATACATACTCCCGTGTAATCACCAACAAAATCAAGACATATAACATTCCTATCATCCTGAAATTCCCCTCCTGCCCTTTTCCAGTCAAGACCCTCCCTTCAGTGAGAATCAGTGTTCTGATTTCTATTACCATAAAGGAGTTTAGCTGGCTTTATTTTTTTTTAAAGACCTTTATTTATTTATCTGAGAGAGAGATCAAGCAGCAGGGAAGGGGAGAGGAAGAGGAAGAAGCAGTCTCCCTGCTGAGCAGGGAGCCTGATGCTGGGCTCCAACCTGGGACCCTGAGATCATGATCTGAGCTGAAGGCAGACGCTTAACAACTGAGCCACCCAGGCGCCCAGAGTTCAGCTGTTTTTAAAACTTCATGTAAAAACAGTCAGACAAGGGACACCTGGGTGGCTCAGTCAGTTAAGCACCTGCTCACATCATGATCCCAGGATCCTGGGATGGAGCTCTGTGTTGGGCTCCCCACTCAGCAGGGAGTCTGCTTCTCCCTCTGCCCCCTCCCCCCTCTCGTGCTCTCTCTCTCTCAAATAAATAAATAAGATCTTTTAAAAAATTGAAGAGTCAGACAATATGCCCTCTTTGGTGTCTGGCTCCTTTTGCTCAACATCATGTCTGTAAGATTCATCCACATTGTAGCATGGATCAGTAATTTTTTTTTCCTTTTACTGACAAGTACTTTTCTACTGCATGAATATGCCACACTTTGCTTATCTGTTATCATACTGGTGAACATTTGGGTAGATCTCGCTTAGGGATATTATGAATAAAGCTGCTAGTAGTAACCTTGTTCAAGTCTTTCTGTGGACAGGATTATCTTTCCATAGGACTACTATCTGTTTTAAGAAAAAAAAGGAGGGAATCTTTTGAAAATGAATGGAGTTTTTTAGTGAGAGGATCCAGTTATGATATTTCAGTAGGTAACTGGAATGGGGAGGCTGTCCTGTCACCTTGTCTTGAACAGATGAGGAGACTGAGGGCGGGGTGGGGGTTGATTAACACGGCCTCTGCCCACACACACAGTAAGGGATACAGTCAGAGTCTAACCACAGCTCTCTGGCTGTGGATTCCAAGCTTTTTGTATGGTGCTGCCTCCTGCAGCCGCAGCAGAGTAAAAACAGCTTCAGAAGATGGACAGTAGTGGCTAGTTTATAAAATGCCGAGAAGCAATGATTTTAGTTTCTCAAGGTACACTAAAAAAAGTAATTCCCAATCTGCATGTGACATTGGTGATAATATTTGTATTTAATCCTAACTAGTTTCAAATAAGGGAAATAGCCCCCCAAAGTCACCTGGACATTAATTTGCAGGGTGTTATCCACTAACAGAGATACACGAGGGAAAATCTCCGAGTGAGAAAGCACAGTTTTCCTTTCATGTATCTAATACACGATAATAGGCAAATGTTATTAAGATCAAGTTAGTGACTCTGTAATCACATTACTAAGACAAATGCCCGTAAGAATCCAGTTCCTTGAACCATAGAAAATTGCTTCTGGCCAGATATTACCATATACAATTGTGTTCAGGAAAATAAAATCAATATCTCAGAAAAGAAAGAAAGATTGGAGGAAGTGTAAGAATAGCCTGTTAATAAATTTTCCAAAGAGGCAAGTGCAAACAAATTCAGTCAGAAAAATATCCCCAGAATTGAAGTATCAATATTCAGTGATGTAGGTAACTGAGTAATTTTCAAATTCTAGTAAAAGCACGAAAGTATTTATGATAAATCACGGACTTCCATAAATTCTTTAGACTATCAGGTTCCCTTGAGAATCCCACTTGCCTCCTTTCTCATCTGGACACTTCAGAAAGGATTCTTTTGTCTAATTTGTATTTTCCAGTGTAAAATTCTATTTTAAAACCTGACAGGGATGTACCAATAATAACACTCCTGCTACCATCTGCATAGCTTAAATATCTAAGGTTACCCATGCAGTATAACACAAAAGAACTAAGAAGATCTGTTATTTGTGAGCTACTTGTAGATTTTTATGGGTTGAACTGACTTCTCTCTTGCCTCCTACCTCTGACTATGTAGTCTGTCACCAAAAGGTATACAAAGAAAGACATAGGCTGTGAAAATCACATGAGCCTGGCTTCTTGCTAGTGAACAGCTCTTGTGATGGACAAAAGACTGAAAGCATTCTTGGCTGTCCCTGGGAGAATTTAACATTCCCTGTGCTTTCCACAGATAACATTAGTCCTGTTAGCCTTGTCAGCGCAGGTCATAGGTCAGGACCCCTGAAAGGGGACACTCCTAGCCTTGGCCCTTTGATTAAGCACCTTGGCTCATTTCCAGGGTCTCTTGCTCTCCCACCAGAACCGAGTATGGGATCCATTCCTTCCACGTTTCCTCCTTCATACATGATCCTCTTCAGTTTAAGGCCAGGCAGTCACAAACACAAGATAGGATCTTGAAATTAGGACTGGAAAACCTCACCTGAAAGGAGTACTGCTTCTAAGTTCAAACTTAACTTTCAGCAGACTCAGTATTTTTAGGACAAATGTACTTAGAAATCTGAATAGATTTGGGAAGTATGGATTGGGCACTGGAAAGACAAGGGTCCTAAGAAGAACATTTTCACTCTAAAGATCATTCGCTACCCTTAGAGTCCACGGGTGCTATTTTTTTTTTGAATCCCAGACAGGGCACGGCAATGTGCTAAGGAGAGAGTTATCCAAAAGAGACATTTGCATTCCTGTGTGCCCTCACTTAGCAGAACCCAGACAGGTTGCTCAGTATGTACACTGAAAGGCAGGATGAATGTGAGTCCCTGCGGTGGAAGCAGTCTTACTCGGGTCCACACTCACATCCGACCAGATCCCTACAGTCAGAATTCCAAACTGGAACCCCTACACTTAGGCTCATCACGTGCCTTTGCCTGGGGCTGAAAGTGTCCATTTCTGAATGGAATATCACTGTTTCTTTAAAGCTTACACATACTCTAGAGATCTGCTCGTGTCTCCGTACTTATTTAACAGAGACTACTACTCAGGCTGTTTTGTTTTCTGCTCATTGAAAGGCCACCAGCAAGAAAATATTTACGGTGACACAGAGGTCGAAGAAACTGGCTGGCACCTGCTCAGGGAATATAAAATATTAACAACAGCCAAGAAATGTTCTACTTTGTGATAAGATGGCAACTTATTTTAAGGATTTTCAAACATGAAATGTAGATTTAAAGCCTGGAATGTCTACAGCATAGGAAGGCAGACGTAGCCGATGCTGCTGGAGTCCTGCGGGACTTCCCCCACTCTTGGCCTCAGCCCACCCCCGAAGTCACCACAGCTTTCTGGACAGCTGCCATACACATGTGAGGCTCTCTCGGGCATCTGCACTGCTCCACCTGAGGCCAGAGTGCTGGGCAGTCAAGGCCTGTAAGGGGTGACCTCCACCAAAGAGGCAGGAGAGTAAGTAGGAAGGTAAGTACACTGGCTTCCAAACCCTACACAGTTTCTTAGACGGTTGCCTGGAAGACTGAGCCCAGTTGAAATCCTCTCACCACACTTTTATTGGCTTTCCTTCTTCCTTGTCTCACGTCCCCACTCCCTTACAAGGCTTCCTGGGGTCATCTTCAAAAAAACCACTTGTGACTAAATCCTAGTCTCTAGGTCAGCTTCTAGGGCAACCCAGAACAAGAGACTGGGTTAGCCAGACATGGCTCTGTGAGTCCTGGGTTACACGGAGACCGCTGGGGAGGTGCTGGGCTGAACCAGCATTCTCAAAGGGGACTTCTGCAATAGGGACAGATGGCAGCTTATCACTTTCTGCTTTGTAGCAGACACGTAGTAAGTGTAATACCCCTTGGGTGACACATGGAAAGATTCCTTGTGTTAGTAAAGCATATTGGGTCTCTGAGGCCAATTCCACTCTATCGGGGGTGAGGGCGCTCGACAAAAGAGTGACCTGTGGCATGTCACTGACATGTCATCTGGTTTCTTCATCCCATCTGATGCAACTGTCTTTCAACTGTCAGTCAACCTGATCCCTCCTTTTCCTATCCTCTAGAACACTTAATCACCCACTTACCCTTAACAGTACACAGCCTACGCTGTGTGGGCCTGCAGGCGGTTCTCCGTGTGTGCGAGTGGAGTACCATGTGCCATGCACTGGGCCAGGTGCCTCAACTATGATGCCTTGTTTATTCCGCACAACAGTTAAACAAGATAATTTATTTAAACTGCTTCACATGGAGCCTGACTCAAAAGAAATGCTTTACAAATTTTGGATATTCTTATTGATGGTAATATTAAAACAATCCTGCAACATCATTGGTATTCATAGGCTGAGGAAAATCAGGCCCAGAGATGTTCAGGAACCTGTCCAGGGGTCTGGCTAGCAAGCAGAAGAGTTAAGACTAGAACTAGTCAGTTTAATCACCTCTCTGTATACCTTTTTAATTACCATATGAAATTGAAGTACTGCTTGCCAAGGCTCAGTAGGAAAATCAATTAAAGTGATAATTAAACCACACAGGTTTTTTTTCCAATCAGCCAATATATATGTTCATATATATATATGTATATATATATATATATATATATATCTACATATATTGAGTCCAAGTCTCTAGGAAAATAGAAAATAGCACTGTTCCCCCTCTTACCTTCCAATTCCAATACTGGGGTCTGCTTGACCCTCACCAGTGGATCAAATCCAATGCAGGCAGAAACCCTCTTTCTCATTAGAAGAAATGTAAACAATCATCAGTTTTCCCCACTCTGATCCTGTGGCCCAATTCTGGTTATAGAGTTCCTACCTCAGTTGGGGAAACGGAGTTTCTGTCTTTCCATGGCTCTTCTGTGGTAACAGCCTGGTATCTCAATTCTTTTCAAAATGGCCAACTGCCTGGTTCTGACAGTCCTCTCTGGGCCCCAGTCCCTCCCCAGCACCCTTCTGTGGCCAGGCCTGTTCATCAGCACACCTGGCTACCCTCTACCCTCTACCATCACTGGGCCTGACTCCCTGCCCATCATGTGACCACTAGTTAGACCTCCTCAGCCCTTCATTCTACTAACATGGGGGCCATGCTGCTCCAACGTTCAGCCTCCTCCCATGTCCTGCCCAGCATGCCTGAACATGCCCTCAAGACAGCTCCTACCTCCACCATGAATGGCGTCCAGTTTCCAGGCTCTCTTCCTCTACCCAGCTAAGCACCAGCTGAAGTCATGAACACTATCTCGGCACAGTGTGTGTTTCAGTGGGATAAGCTGGGTCTGGTTATCTCCATTCATAAAAGTTGGTGTCAAGTAAGTTAGCAACCATGTCAACAAAGCTACCCTGATGGAAGGCAGGGGACAGCGGACAAAAGACACAGACCTGGAGGTGCCCAGAGTCCAACAGCTCCATCCCTGGTGGGGAAAATTCCCTGTAGGCCGTGTGGTGAGGAAAGCATAGACTTGTAGACCTACATTCAAAACTCTTCTCTGCCAATTGTAGCTGTGGGTAGAATGATCCCAGGATGCACAATATCCTAATTTATGAAATGGGCACCACCTTTCTTATAAGATTATTAGCAGGATTCAATATAAATAAAATGATATGTAGACAGAGTTTGGTATGTTCTTGGCACACAGTAGATGCTCCATACATAATGGAAAAGATTATTTCTGACTTAGTCATATTGATATACATATATAGGTTAACTACGTTTCTAAAGAGCAAATTATATTTTTCTATTATTTAAAGGACAGAGAATCTCTACATTCATTTTGTGTTAATCTTCAATTAACGACGGTTTTTCAACACTTAAATTCCAAGTTTCTCTGTCTCTCAGTCCGGATGTCAAGTGGTTTGAATGATCTGCAAAACACTTCAGCTCTCTGGGGGAGATTGTATTCAAAGGAACCCTTCTGACGAATCCTGCTGCAAATCAAAGAATCCTTTTGTGCTGCTACTAATCACCCCTTAATTTGTCTGCTTTGTACATCTGAATTATGATATACTAGGTTTTCTTAAAGCAGGGGATGTCATATGAAGCGTTTTGTTTGTTGCATTATAAACATAGATACACTATGAGAATAGGAGTGGTGTTAAGAAAGCCAAAGGCTATGCATCGCTGATACCCGAGGTAAAAAACGTGTGCCTTGCAAATGTGTATACACTTCTGCTGAAATCCAGCTTACACGAGTTACAGGCAATCTGACAAAATTTAAAATAACTAACAGTCATCAAAACAGACATAAGAATTCTGTGATAAGTACATAAAGGTTTTTTCTTAACTCTCCTGTAACTTCAAGGGATATCAGATTTTTTTAGTAAGCATATTTAAATCATTTCTATATTAATGACTCAAGAAAAATTAACTGCCTCATAGCATGTCTACTGTTTTGACCACACGTTGGGTTTAACCTCACGGAACAAATTGGTCCTTTAAGTGCGTAGACCCTGAAACATAAATTCTTACAGATATTTCTACGATTTTTATTTTGGGTCTATAGGCAGCACTTGCCATTAAGTCTGGTAGTGCCTGGGTTTATTTCATGAGCTTCAATTCAGTACTGGAATTTATTGAGTGCTCCAAGTCCTCTTAAAAAATGAAAATGTAGGGGCGTCTGGGTGGCTCAGTACGTTAAAAGCCTTTGCTTTCGGCTCAGGTCATGGTCCCAGGGTCCTGGGATCGAGCCCCACATCAGGCTCTCTGCTCCTCAGAGAGCCTGCTTCCTCCTCTCTCTCCCTGCCTGCCTCTCTTGCCTACTTGTAATCTCTGTCAAATAAATAAATAAAATCTTTTAAAAAAAATGAAAATGTAGGGGCGCCTGGGTGGCTCAGTGGGTTAAAGCCTCTGCCTTCGGCTCAGGTCATGATCCCAGGGTCCTGGGATCGAGCCCTGCATCGGGCTCTCTGCTCAGCGGGGAGCCTGCTTCCTCCTCTCTCTCTTCCTGCTTCTCTGTCTACTTGTGATCTCTATCTCTCAAATAAATAAATAAAATTTAAAAAAAAAATGAAAATGTAAAGATACCTAAGCTCTGAATTTGTCAAGACATTAAAACTGCATGTGCTCTCTGAAGAATTTATTGCCAAGCAAAATACTCCGAAGCCACATGTGTTTTTTCCTAACAGACAGCAAAGACGGGTTTGTTACTTTGACAGCACGTGGCTGGCATCAGGGCTCTCGACACAGCTTAACAAGATCATTCAAGCTGGCTGCAGGAAGTTTGGATGAGAATGGACCAGCATTAGCATTCTGATAACTGAATCAAAGAGGCCAGCTTCACTGCAGCAGAGCCAGTCCTGCATCCACCCAAACAAGGAATTAATGGCAACAAAACAAACCACAGCCTGTGCGGGCCTCACGAAGGATGCTAACTAAACTCCTGATCGGTCTCTAACCAATAGCATGACCTGCGCAGACAAATCACAGGAGGTGACAAACAACACTGTAAGTTGGCAGCTTTCACATTTCAAGGGCTCATTAAATGGTCTAGAAAATGTTCCTTCATGACAGCAATGTTCTCTGCCTGAAAATAATGGGGTGAAATGAGAGTAAATGAGAGTGTCAGACAGGCTAAGACAGAAAGACAGAGAGAGCCCTGTGACAAAGAGACATGCTTGTCCTTCAAATTTCATAAACAAAACCCCAACATTTACAAACGTCTTTGATGTAGAGACAAAGATAGGGCAAGTAAAACCACATTTTACTTTAGGGGAAGTACCAATGAGAGGTTGTTTTCCAAAACTGGACCAAAAATTGCCAGATATTGTCACAGAAACAGAGGAGAGGGTGGATAACATCCACGCGCCAACAGCAGCCAGGACTCTGGGATCCCACGGAATGGCTGAACAATATGGATTGTTGAAGTCTTGCCATTCCAATACTGCGCACATTTCCTGCTTTCTCTATGCTAGCACTGCCCTCTGGTGATAAAATGGGAACATTGCAGGCATTGGAACAGTGCTCCACTCTGGGCAACGAATACTTCCTTCAGGAATTAGTAAGGAAAAAGTACCAGAACTGCTCAGTGGCAAGCTTTGTATTAAGTGGTTTATAGACTTTAACTCATTTAAGGTAGGAATTATCCTCAACTTATAGGTAATCTAACTTGCCTAAAGTCACACAGCAATAAAGCGACAGAGAGGATTTGAAAAGAGGTTTGATCTTAACCGCTGTGTTGTATTAGGTAAACACACTTTAAATAAGCGTCTATTACAGAGATGTAGAAGTTTTAATGAATTAATACATCATCTTATTCTGTATTTTGTAGCATGGACTCCTAGTCACTAAACAGCCATCAGACATTCTCCTTTCACATGACTGGAAAAATACACTTTTTGGGTATAAATATTAATTATTAAACCTGATATATTTCTAGGGTTTAAATATTTACTACCACGCAAAAAAAAAGCCATTCATTTATAAAATCTGCAGAGAAAAACAGGACCCTATCTTTCTCTTTCTTTCTGAAACACACATTCACAGAATTAAGTATAGCTGCTTATTTATTGTTTCTGAGTTTCCTACTCACTGTGTATCACTTGTTCCAATGTTCACTTCTCACCCCAAATCCATTCAAATATTAACAAGAAAAGCGTACACCCATAGCATTATTCATTCTAGTAGGAACGTAAAATCTCCAACTTTTAGGCCATTAAGTTAAATATGTAGCCAAGACAGGCAGGTTCTTGAGCACAAAGTTCAGCTGTGGGCGTCTGAAGGCGTTTGTGTCCCAGTTAGGCATAGGTAAGAGACTGAGCGTGGGGACAGGTATCAGTGGGAATTGGGAGGATGAATCCTTGGTGGGATTGGTGCTGCCAAGTGGAAATCTACATGAGTATGTGAGCCAGGTTGGATGCTGTGGGTTGGTGGCATGGTCTGTGGGCAGGTCCCCTTGGTTAAGCACATGGAGCTTCAAGGGGTAAGACAAAGAATGGCCAAGGCAGAAAAGGTACCTAGAAAGTTGGAAGAGGTGCTTCTGATAATTACCCATGGACATGGGGTATGGGTGTTTTGAGAGAAGGTTTTGTTTATGGAGTAGTGGAAGCAACATAATTTATAGGAAGATATTTCCAAGGATAGTGGTCTCTAAAAGTTCATCAAAATAACAGAAATAGAATAGTCTATTTTTCCCAAAATCCTCAGCACAAACACAGTTTCAAGGCCATAGCAAAAGAAATGAAAGCAATGTAGCATCAGCCCCTCAGGGAAGGTCTCTGAGAAGTAGGGCCCTTTATCTCTTCATCCTGAGGCTTTTGTCTTTGCCCTCCAGTCCAGCTTGAAGCCTCAGACTGGGGTGGGGGGGCACACCGGAAGGGAAAGTAGGGAAGCAGGATAGTGTTGGCTTGGCTTGGGGCTCTGCTGGGAAAGGAGTGTGTGAGAAGGAGAGAAGTTGGTTCCAACCAGCACTCAGTAGGATTTTATACCACTGTCTGATGTGTCCCGAGTCAGGAGCAGACCCACAGGGCAATACAGAGTCTGTCTGCTAGGTCATGCCTCCCCAGCTGGCAGACTTGTGGTTTCAAAACTGACCAGGTGGACCAACTCCAGGCGAAACTGGGACGTGAGCCATCCTCGATCCCCACAGTCCAACGGCTTTTTGTCTTTATCCTCCCCTCCCAGGAAAGGGCCTGAAGTTTATATTACCACTAAGTGGAGTGTTTGTATTTTAATACTTTTCCCAAATGTGGAATCAGTAGCTCTCTTTGTCATAATCTCAGGCACCAGTGATCCAAGGGGGCAAAGAAGGATCTATCCACCACCACCACCCACGGACACTAGAGACTCTCAGGAGCGAGTGCCCACTGAAGACCCCTTGCAGACACCCAGGCAAATGGCCTCACATGCCAGCTAAAGGTAAGGATGGCAAGAGCAGGGCATGGATTGGGTAAAGAAGTCATGGTGATTTCTAGCTCTGTGCGCCACCACTGTGTCATTTTTTTTTAAGATTTTATTTATTTATTTGACAGACAGAGATCACAAGTAGGCAAGAGAGGCAGGCAGGGAGAGAGAGGAGGAAGCAGGCTCTCCGCGGAGCAGAGAGCCCAATGCGGGGCGATCCCAGGACCCTGGGATCATGACCTGAGCCGAAAGCAGAGGCTTTAACCCACTGAGCCACCCAGGCGCCCCAACCACTGTGTCATCTTGAGCAGACAACTCATTCACCTGGGACTTGAGCAAGATACAATCCTGCTGGGCCTGCCTGCTAGGATGGCTCAAACAAAACAATGTAAATGAAATGCTTTCTAAATGAGGAGAGTTACTGCCACTGTACTCCTAGCATGCCACCAATGAGAAGGAAGTGTGAGTGACTCTCAACCTGGAGTCCAAAGAACTCAAGAAGAATCTGGCAAGCCAACCATAAGGAAGGCAAGAAGCTGTGTTTTTTTAAGCTAGTATGCAAAAAAGTATAAGGGAATGATGAAAAAGGAGAAAAAATATTATCTTAAAGCAGGCAGAAAGGTAATAGAAATTTATGAGCCAAATAAAATATTTATGCTCTTCGTATTCTTCAAATTTATGTGTAGTTTTATCTTCCTATCACCATATAAAAGAAATAGGATGATTTTCTTCAGAAAAAAAATTCCATCAGATCAATAATGCCTAATAAATGTATGACATAAAAATACGATTTCAGAATCTGTGAAGGGTTGTCTTTCTTATGTGCTCCTTATTTCAATTACTGGCATCACCACCTACCCCTTCCTCTGAGTCAGAATCCTCACTTTCCTTCAGCCCCCATACATCCCATCAACACAAACTCCAATCCTGTCACCTCCACCTTGTACACAGGGCCTCAATCTCCCTCCCTTAGCATCCCTACATACCTATCCCACCCTGTAACCTAGAAACCTTTTTGAAGAGATGGGCCACACTCATTTAACTGATGATCTAAAAGGTGGTGTAAAGAGAGTCCCACATCCCAGCAGAGCTTGTCTTAGGTGGAGCAAACGTCTGCAAGATGGACTTGGAGGTGAGACGTGTAGAGCTCTGAGCTGGAATCAGGTGGATGGTTGAGGGAGCTACAGGGGAAAAGCTTCACTCTACATTCATTATTACTTCTGTGTGGCACCTGTACAACCATAATGGTCAAGGACTTGAGCCCCACAACCGCAAAGAACTGGCTCTGATACCTAAGGGCTGTGTGGTCTTTATTTAGCATCGCCCTGTAAAATGACACTGATGATAGCACTAAAGGGGGAAGGGCCCTGTAGTTGAACAGCCAATGAAATAATGCATGAAAAGTGCTTTTCACACAGCTACCTGTAGGGGCGCTCTATTACCACGATCTGTGTCTGCTCTTGCCCCACCATTCCCGCCGAGCTAACATCCTACTGAGGGGTTAGAGGGCATCTCTGAAACTCGGAGATAATTTTTGGAATTTATCACTACCATCTCTGACTTCTGACTCTCAGATGAGAATAAAGGCACACAGGTCAGGGAGAAACTTGAATGAAAATGGAGGGGCAGGCTAGCAACAGCCCTACTCACTTTTAAAGATTTCACTCTTCTGTGCTGTTACCTCTTTTCTCTTTCTTTAATCCACTCTTAGTCTCCTTAACTTTTCTTCTTTTTCTTTTCCTGCCCTGCTTACCGTTTTTCCTGTGTGAGCAACAGGAAGAACATGAAATTTGGAGTTTGTCAGACATGAATTCAAATCTTCATTTGGCCACATACATTTGTGTGGCCCAGGGAAATTTACACCTAATGTCACTGAGCCTGGTTTTCAAGCCCAGCTGTAAAACAGAGCATGGATGCCGAAAGATGATGCACACAGAACCCCTAGCAAGTAAGCTACACTGAAGGCACTTAGCAAAGTTGCTTCTGGTCTCTAAGGGTAGCAATTTTAGGTCTTCCCTTGCTTATCCCATGGCCCAAGCTCATTTCACTCCCCATTGGGGTAGCTGATGGTTAATTTTATGTGTCAGCTTGGCTTAACTAGGGTTAAGTTAAGTTAACTTTACCAGTTGTTCAGTCAAACATTAGCCTACATTTTATTGTAATCTAAAGATACTGTTTAGGGATGCCTGGGTGGCTCAGCTGGTTAAGCGGCTGCCTTCGGCTCGGGTCATGATCCCAGCGTCCTGGGATCGAGTCCCATATCGGGCTCCTTGCTCGGCGGGGAGCCTGCTTCTCCCTCTGCCTCTGCCTGTGCTCGCTCGCTCGCTTTCCCTCTCTCTCTGACAAATAAATAAATAAAATCTAAAAAAAAAAAAAAAGATACTGTTTAACATTAACAATCAGTAGACTTTAATCAAAGCAGATTATCCTCCGGCGCCTGGGTGGCTCAGTGGGTTGGGCCTCTGCCTTCGGCTCAGGTCATGATCCCAGGACCTGGGATCGAGCCCCACATCGGGCTCTCTGCTCAGCAGGGAGCCTGCTTCCTCCTCTCTCTCTCTGCCTGCCTCTCTGCCTACTTGTGATCTCTATCTGTCAAATAAATATTTAAAAAAAAAAAAAAAAAAAGCAGATTATCCTCTATAATATGGGTCAGTTTCATCCAATCAGTTGAAGGACTTAAGAGCAAACATGTTTCCCTTGAGGTTTCCCAAAGAAGATGGAGTTCTGCTTTCAGACTGCGACACAGGAATTCTCTAGGTTTCCATCTTTCAGACTCAAGACTGCAGCATCAAGTTTTGCCTGATCTTCACCCTGCTGGCTTACCATATGGATTTCAAACTTACCAGTCCCCACAATCATGTAAGTCAATTTCTTAAGATAAATATCTATCTATCTATCTATCTATCTATCCACCCATCTTCTATTTGTTCCATTTCTCTGGAGAACTCTGACTTAGAGACAGTACTATTCTTATAGGCTAACTCATCACCCTGATTTAGCCATATCACTAGTAGGCAGAGATCCAGAGCCCATTACAAGGCCAGCACAGGTGGAAATGGCTTTTTTGTTTCTCCCTGTCAAACAATTTGCCATGGGAGGAGATTCAGCCATCTTGCTCATTCTCTTTAGCTTCTTCCTCCCAAGGGGTGACAACCATGTCATGCAGGTGACTGTCTGAGCTGGCTGGAAGCCTGGGCCCTCTGTGTTTCTCAGACTCCTCTCTGGAGGGTTGGAAGATATAGAAGTCAATGAGCTTTCTCTTCTATATAGCTTAATGATGGAAATTGGTACAGAAAACCCTCGTTGGACAATGTGTGGTGACATACACAGAGGAGGCAGTAAGGCAGCTTTGGTATAAAGTTAAAACTCTTAACAACTTAAGACAAGACCAAGCTCAGCTTAGGAAAATTCTCAGCATGTGTTTAAGGTCAAAACTACAGGTGAAGTGAAAGGTTTGTTAAGATTTAAAAAAAACCCACAGCTAATAACAAAGTGTTACTCAGCTCTTCTTTGCGAGGACCCCATGGTGAGAGAGAATTGGTTCAGGGCAATATTCCAGGAGCCCCTGCCCAAATCCCATTTTAATACCATCACGATCTCATGCCAGCTTTGAACATTTCATGTCTCAGCACATCCCTGCTGATGTTATTTATCATTCCTTAGGTACATCTCCTCTGCCTTTCTTCTTCTTCCTCTTCTCTTTCCTCCTGTGTTTTCCTTCTGATGGGGTCCATGATCAAAGGATCGAGGCTGATACAAAGGGAAGGTCAAGCAAAGCTTTATTTCTCGCCAGCACCAAGAATCAAACTGACCGGCCAGGACCGTCTCCTTCGGAGAGAGTGATTCCCCACCCCCCAGCCTCACAGACCAGCTTTTATAGAGCAAAGGCCATGTGGTTGAGCCTGGCCAATGAGATTGTAGCACACAGAGAAAGTTGCATAGTCATGCTAGGTCACACACGGGTGGCCAATTGAATTACAATTTACCTTATAGTAGCTGTTTGAACTAGCCTATCACTTTGGTCAGAATTGGTGCCTTAGTTTGGCACCCAAAAGGCAGGGTTTACATTCTTTGGTGGTTAGGGAGATAGTATGTGCGCTTTTCTGATTAGACGCCTCCACCTGGCCTGACTCGTCCTTGCTTCTGGGCTCTGTTATCAGGGACTGGTCGGCCATATTTTACTGGTTTCCCAGACTTGTTCTAAGTAAGTTCCTCTGGGGGGACAGGGTCGATTTAAGTTCACTTCATAAACAACAAAATGGCTGTTCTACCGAGATGGGTTCGCTCTGGCTAAGTAGGCCCTTCCACCTTCCCTTCTTACCTTTCTCCCCCTTAATTCTCATCTTGCTCCCTTTCCTCTCTTTCCTCACCTTCCCTTTTCAGTTCCTCCCCTATCTCCATCATCACCCATTCAGGACTACCTAGAGGGGTGAGGAGAACCATCCTCTACTAGGCCCTGTCCCCTCCACACCTCCACACAGGTGAGCCCTCATCACAGTGAGCATCGGAAACAGCTCTGGGCCAGGAGCCTGAGGGTAACCACCACGCCAGAAGTCTGCAGGTGGAAGGTGTGCAGAGATAAGAGACAAGGGGGAATCTGAAAAGGTGACAAACAGCAGGGCGAGGGAAGGTGCAGGAGTCATCACATTTCTTTTGAGTCAAAAGCACAGAGCAGTGTCTAAGAGACTGTGTTCAGGTGACTGACTTCTTGGGTTTGAACCTTGGTTCCCCTATTTTCTAGATTGTTACCTGGGGCAAGTTGTTTAACGAGTCAGGGCCTCACTTCCTTATCTGGAAAACAAGAACATTAATATAAACTATAGGGTGTTGTGAGGAATAAAGGAGTAAATAAATACCTATTAGGTGCTTAGAACACCGCCCTGAACGTAACAGATATTCAAGAAATGCTGGCTTGGTCTCAATTCCATTAAGAAACTGAGGCATCTTACAAGAATAAAAAACTCACCTCTCACTTTGACCCTCTGAACTCCAGGAGAAAACTGACTGTGAGAGAGGGGAAGGAGGGTAGTCCCAACAAGGTTGAAAGGCACAGGTCCCAGGCAGTTTTTTAATGGAACTTTCTATGTGGTGATCCACAGAAAAAGTATCTATGGGTTAAGCAGGACTTGGGTACTGGCCCAAGACTCTAACCACCCATAACAATGGGAATAACATTGGCAACTACAGTCCAAATTCCAAATGCCCACTTTACCAACAATCTTTAGGATACTTTTTCATTTTTCAATGGTTGGCTGCCCATAACTCCAGTATGCACATATGTTCCTATAAAATTTAAATCTCAAATTTAGGGCATCATTAATGTTTCTCACATTTGAAGTGTGTTACATATGAAAAAGGGTCAGAAGCACTGTCTTAAACATGGTATTTGGCTGCAGGCTATTTGTCCTCTAACCAATTTATAAATTTCTCTTGATAATTCTTTCTGACATTACAGTTCACCAATTCTCTTCCTGCAGTTTTTATATGAACGCTGAATACACAGAAAGAAAACTTGAGCCATTTTCATACTGAGGCTTGAAGGTGGCGTTTAGGGGCTATCCTTTTGAGATTCAAGGTTCTTGGCTCCAAACAGGAAAGTTCTATATGTTTGGACCCCATGAAATAAGGATGAGCAAGGGTCACTGCAGATGTGAAAGGGGAGCCTGGGTCCAATTTTAAATATTCACAAATGTTGTTGGGGAAAGGAGACAAAATGAGTTCTATCTACTAGGATGTTAAGCTCCTCAGAGGTCACTGATGAAGGTCAAGCAAGCACGTTCCACACTTTAGAAAGAAAATATATTATTGGCCCTTCCACATTTGATAAGATGAGGCAGAGAAACAGTGAGAGAGTGAGAGAGAGAGAGAGAGAGAGAGAGAGATTTACAGGGATTGCATCAACCACATTTCCCCTGTAGCACTGCAGTGCCTACAAGGCTGACGAGGGGACCCCTTCTACGACAAAGAGACATGAGGATACCAGATGGAGGAAGGATCTGAGGAGAAACCTAGAAAAACTTGATTCTCTGTCCCCTCTGCTCACATTTCAATTTATATGACAGAATTTATCACATTGCAATTGAGTCGTTTGCATTTCCCAATGGATAGCAAGCTCCTGGAAGGCAGGCATGGTGTTCTTGCACTTCATGTTCCAACACCTGTCACCATACGCAAACCACGGAGGACATGCAGTATGTATGTTTGTTGAAGAACTTAATAAAAGAATTCAACAAACACTTGTCGAACCCCTTCCTATAAATCCTACTTTAAAAAAAAAAAGAAAAGAAAAGAATACGGTATCTTACCTGGTGACTGCTGGTTTCAGACACTTTGACATCCAAAGACCCTGCCAGGACAGCATACCAGTTTGTTCCAATATCACCCTGGCGAAATACTGAAAAAGAAACAGTAAGGTAAATATACCAAATATAAGCTGGTTTTACCATATGACCACTGGTCATTGTAAGCATGACTTGGCTCTAGCACAGCTCTCCACTTTTCCTCTATCTGTTCCCATAAAAGCATGGCATATTTCTTTTTTCCCCATGTGTCAACAAATCTATATCTAGTTATTCTATGAATTGGAACTCTATTAAAGGGAACTGTTTTATATTTATAGAGTAGTAGTAAGGGATGATATCCCTAAATGCTATCAGATACTTTAAACTTAAGAATTCACTGATGTTTTATGTAATTTATCTTAAATGCATTTCATAATATTGTGATTCTTAGAAAATAATTACTCTAGATGGGGTACGTATTAACAAGGTTATTTGATTCAATAAAATACTAGCCTATCACCCCAATTTCCTGAATCTGCCTATATTAAAAGCAATGTATTTTTAGAATAGAATGTCCCCTTTTAAGCTAACCAATAAGTGGGGCGCCTGGGTGGCTCAGTGGGTTAAGCCTCTGCCTTCAGCTCAGGTCATGATCTCGGGGTCCTGGGATCGAGCCTCGCGTCGGGCTCTCTGCTCAGTGGGAGCCTGCTTCCTTCTCTCTCTCTCTCTCTCTGCCTGCCTCTCTGCCTACTTGTGATCTCTGTCAAATAAATAAATCTTAAAAAAAAAAAAGCTAACCAATAAGTAAGAAAAATAAAATCTGCTTTAAAATTTTTAACTAGTCTTATCACTGTCCATTTTCTTATTTGTTTTATAAATTCATTGCTTTTAGGCATTAAGAGTTAACTACTCTTTGGAAATGACTGTCATCAGAAATTTCTGAATCTTATTTTGCTTTACTTTTGTAATCTCAGAGAGAAAACATTTAGATATTTAGACAGAACCTCAGTTCTCCTATCATGTTAAGACCAGTACTTTGGAAAATCATTCTGAAACACTGGCTCAAAAATCTCCTACGAATCCAACTATCCTTTTAAATATCCTGGATAAACAACTAGATTGAATGATCTAATATTTTAAACTTCTTTTCACAATTAGAGTCAGAGGTCAAGTGACTCAGTATAAAATCACATGACAACTCAGTGGGACAGTTGAATTCTGGCAGGGATAGTGCTCCCTGCGTAAGAACAAGCTTCCAGGAGCCACAATTGTGATGACAAGCTGCTCTAAGCTCCCCAAGACATGCTGTGGAAAGACAAGAACAACAATGACATCCTACACAGGTGCAGTATAAGCTTAAGAGGAGAAACTGATGAGTTTAGATCTGGCCTCTCTAGTAACTCCGCTATTCCTAGCCTTTCTAAGTGACTTAGTTTAGAATTTAGAGTTTTGCCTTTCATGAACTTCTTGGCCCCGAAAGACAGTATCACCTGCCAATCAATTTTATATTACATCATGGAATTATGAATCATGGAAGATTAATTTTGAAAATGCCCTTAAAAAAACAGAAAGTAGAGCCTCATCCCCCAAAGAATGAAGTTTCTGATATCATTAAGAAAAAATATATATATATATGTTTGAAAACACCATGTATGGATGACTTTTTAAATATGACTATGTTTGTATGTACACATGTAGGAAGACATCTTGAAGGATACAAAGTGTTAATGCAATTTTTGCATTTGGGGATTATACATGATTTTTATTTTGCTTGTCTTCCAAATTTTCTACAATTATGTTTGACAGACCCTGTTGGTCTCCTTCTCAGAATCATACACCACCCCCCCACCCTTATCTAAGTTAACATAGATTTTATACAAGTTTCCACCCTCTTCCACAGGACTAAGAGCTCAGAGCATAGAGTTTCTTCCCTAACTCCAGTGCAGCAATCATGATTATTCCAAACCAGTCATGGTGATCCCATTATCTTTGACAGTGACTGGTTTAGATGAAGGTATATTATGTAATTCTGGCCAATGAAACAGGAAGTCTACTGGGAGACTTCTGAAAACAGACACAAGAAGAAATAGACCTTCAGCAGGATAGCTTTGTACTGTCATGTGATGGGGCTCAGGGCAGATTACTCCAAAATATTCCAAAGTGGCATATTGATCATTTTGAATCAAAGTTACTTGAGAAACAGCCAGTGCAAGGACACTCTGACCCTCCTCTCTGACCCCTAGGAAACAGGTAGTAAGTCTCCCATGTGAAAGGAATGCTTGCTGCACCAAGAGGTAGATATCATTATCACAAGACATAGAGATTTCAGGACTGAGAAGCTATATAAGCAAACTCTGCTTATTTCTTCACCAATTAGTACCTAAGTCTAAGTTTCTTTGTCTTGTTGGTTTTCCACAAACTTACTGTTTCTTTATCTAAAAAGCATATAAACAGCCTGTCTTGGTCACTTCTTAGGTCCCATAAGTATGAGACCACCATAATGTATGAAATTTAATTGGATTTTTTTCTCCCATTAATCTGTCTTATGTCAGTTTATTAGCCCAGCCTAAAGAACCATGAGGGGTAGGTGGGAATTTTCCCCTCCCAACACATGTAATGCCTCTAATTGCTATAGCTATCTTAGAATCACTTGGGTCAAGTCTGAGAACAAAAGCCAACACCTGAGGAAGCACAGCAAAACATATACAAAAACAAAATGGGAGAGAAATGTGACCTTGGTAATGTCTTCAAGTCATTTAATTAAGAACTCTGAAGCCTTTCTATCTCAAGACTTCTTGAATATGAGTAATGGATTTTTCCTTCCTTTTAGAAGTAATAGATATCCAAGCCAGTTAGATGGGAGCTTTCTGTTATTGCATCATAAAAGTTTCCCAACAGTTGGAAAAGCATTATTTTTTAATGAGAAAATAATTTTTTTGGTAATGCAGCTGCCACCCTCTTGTTTTCTTTCCCTGCCCCTTATTCCCACCTGAAATAAATGATATCACTCAGGTTAATTCAAGACATTACTATTAACATTCAGTAAGAGTCCTTTATCTTTATTTAATATCCTACAGACTCACATATTTCTTGGGGTAAAGAAAATAACTATTTGAGGTTCTAAGGATTTAGCTGAATATATGAATCAGTACATCCTTCCAGTTCCATCTTCCAGGCTATCCTGGAAGAACATTTACATGCTGTGAACAAAGTCAAGGAAATAGCCTACATGGAACTGAATAAACAAAGTAAAAAAAAAAAACAAAGAAATGTCAATCTAATACTTTTGGTTGAAGCTCAAACATTTGGCACGTAAATACTCCATGTACTATCTATCCCCATGGGATAACCACAAATGATCACAAACCATACGTGAAAATACACCCCTGGAGTTGCATTTCTTACATGTTATTCCTTTTTCCAGATTCTCATAATAACCACATAAACAAATCTGATGAAGGAGATTTGGGTGAAATTTCTCAAAAGCTTTAACTTCTTTCAGCCTTGTGAAGATTATATCCACATCTTCACTGGAACGTTCCAATGGTCTATAAAGGGGAGAAAAGGCAGAAAAAGCTGTATCAGTAAGGATTTACTTCAGTCAACATGCATTATGTTAATTAGATTCAAATTTATGCAGCCATCCCAATTGCAAGTATTTCATTGCAAACATTTATACACCTATCCCCATCACAGGTATTTCCAGGCTTTTGTCAACCATTCATCTTAAGTCACAATTATTGCAGATGGTGTGATACTCTGATTTATAGTAAGGAATGCATATTTGGTCTCAAGTCAGATTTGATCAAACAAATCAAACAGACACACAGCTCCTAAAACTCTTGTGATTTCCTATATAAAAGCCATAGGAGCATCTTTTGTTACTGTAGTTGATCTTTTGTCCTTAGTTCCTGAAGTGTTTCAGGGACATAAAGGTAGAATGGGTGTCTTGTTATTCATAAAAAGACCCTCTCTTTACAACTGCATTTATGTTACTAAGGTAATTTTTGGAAAACCCCTAGGTAACCTAAGGATGGAGGCTTGTTGTCAAGGGAACCAACCATGTGATTAGAGGGTTAGAACTTTCAGCCCCTCTTCCTAACCTCTGGGGAGAAGTCTGGAGATTGAGTCAATCACTGAAGATCTATGATTTAATCAACTATGCCTATATAATGAAGCCTCCATAAAAATTCCTCAACTGTGGGATTCAGAGAACTTGCAGTTGGTAAACATGTAAAGATTTGGGGAGCATGGCATGCTGAGAAAGAGCATGAAAACTCTGGGCTCCATCCCATACCTTGCCCTGTGCATCTCTCTGTCTGGCTATTCCTAAATTATATCCTTTTATTTAAAAAAAAAACTTGCAATCTAGTAAGTAAACTGCTGTCTGTGAGCCACTCTAGCAAATTAAACCTAAGGAAGAGGTGGTTAGGAATCTCTTTGATTCATAGCCCACTGATCAGAAGCACAGGTGACAATCTGGATTTGTGATTGGCATCTGAGGTGTGTCCGATGGGACAGTCTTGTGGGACTGAGCCCATAACCTGTGAGATCTGATGTTATCTCTAGGTAGACTGTGTCAGAATGGAATGGAATTGAGTTGAGTTGAACTATAAAAGACCCAGCCAGTGTCTCAGAATTGCTTGGTGTGGAAAACTCACAGGTCAGTGTCAGAGTGTTGGGCTACCACAGTAGTGGAGAGAGTGAAGGAAACATAGATGGAGTGTTTCCTCTGCAGATGGCTAAAGCAGAAATCAGCCTCCAAGTCATGAGTTCAAGTACAGTTCAAGCTTTTGGGTGTTGCTTAACCCATTAGAAGCACCCCGATGTGATAAAATATATGAAAATTTATGTTTTACTTAAAATTGAAGTCACAAAAAAAATAAATTAAATAAAATAAAGTTGAAGTCACAAACACAAATGCCTGAAGTGGTCAATCAGATAAATCAAGTGGGCAAAAAGAAGCAAATATAGGGGGGAAATCTCTCCTACATGAAAACAATGGTGAAAGCACAAAGACAAATAAGAACTGATACTGAGCCCCAATGTGGGCAATACCAGAGGGAATGGTGGGGAGCAGAGTTAACTGCAAAGATGGGACTGTATAAAATGAGCAGGGTTTTCCTTATCACTGCTTTTCTGTGGAAACATGGGCCCAAATGTTGTCATATCTTCCAATCGTTTAAGGAAAGATATCTAGATCTTTGTTTACATTTCTTAAACATTGTGTAGTTCACACAAATAACATCTATGGACTAGATCCAACCTGTTGCTCCTCATTTTGTATTCTCTGGATTAAGATGAACCAAAGAACCAAACAAATATGGGATAGTTTTGCAGATTATATAAACTGTTTCCTTTCTTTCCTTTGCTCAGTTTTCCAAGTCTATTTCTTTAGTATGCTTTGCAGGATCATATGGTGTTCCTTGACAGATATTTTACAGTACACAGAAATATCCAATCTCAAGTGCTCCAGAGCCTTCTGGGATCAGAATAAATGAGCTGGTGAAGGATGTGACTGAGATAGTAATTCTCACTAAATACCCATGTGCTTCCCTGAATTTACCATCTTCCCTTGCAGTTATGTTGAAGTCATGCTGTGGCTAGTGGGCTGTGAACAAAACTAGAACGTATCACGTCTGAGATGAGATTATTAAAACCCATGGGATGTCTTCTGTGTCTTTTCCTTAGCCACAACTTTGCAGTGTTATGGGTTGAATTGCATCCCTTTTATAAAACGTGTTAAAGTCCTAACATCTGATACCTGTGAGTGTGGCCTTATTTGGAAATAAGATCTTTGCAGATATAATCAACTTAATATGAGGTCATACTGATTAGGGTGGGCCATAATCTAAGGACTGCTGTTCTTATGAAAAGAAGGAAACTAAGACACAGAGACATGGGGAAGATGGCCATGTGAAGGTAGAGGCAGAGATAGAAATTGTGCATCTACAAACCAACGGATTCCAAGGACTGATTGATGGCAACTACCAGAAGCTAGACAGAAGCAAGGAAGCGTCCTCCTCTAGAACATGGCCCTGCTAACACCTTGATTTTGGACTTTTGGTCTCCCAAACTGTGAGAGAATATATTTCTATTTTTTTTAATTTATTGATTTGACAGACAGAGATTACAAGTAGGCAGAGAGGCAGGCAAAGAGAGAGGGGGAGGCAGGCTTCCCTCTGAGCAGAGAGCCTGATGCGGGGCTCGATCCCAGGACCCTGGGATCATGACCCGAGCTGAAGGCAGAGGCTTTAACCCACTGAGCCACCCAGGTGCCCCTATATTTCTATTTTTTAAACCCATCGGGCTTATGGTATCTTGTTTGAGAGTCTTGGGAAATTAATACAGAAGACCTGTGTTTCAGATGCTATAGCCCCAAGATGGAGACTGTGCAAGTGACAAGTACAACTCCATTGTGTGAAACTACTGAGATTTGGGATGTGTGTGTGTGTGTGTGTGTGTGTGTGTGTGTTACCACAGTGTCACTAACACAGAGAGCAGGACTGGATGTGCCAGGGTCCCAAGAACTTGGGACATTGTAGGAGGAAGACAGATCCCACCATGAGAGAGGACCATTTCTGGAGGACATGAGCAGATGACCTGTCACTAAAGGGAAGACCTGAACTCATGAAAGCTTACTTAAGAGGCTTTTCACCTACCTCCATGACACTTTCAGGTCCAAGAAAATTAGACTCAAAGAGTATGCCTACAACTAGCCTCCCAATAACCTCTACTGAAAGGACTTGGATCCTGTTCCCCAGGGAGGAGGAGGAGAAATCCAGACACATTATTGTCCAGTTCATGAGATAGCCAAGTTCCTGGAAGAGATGCGAGGTTTGCAGGCTTCACCAGGGAAGGTATAGCAGCACAGCAGGACCAGTGCCTCCTTTTACCTCTTGGCCCTTTGTGAGGGCTTTATCAACTCCCTACCAAAAGGTATGATTCCAAAGTGAAGGGGCTTTGAAACAGGGGCTAGAATGTCAGCAGTTAATCAAGGGGGTACAAATGACTTTCAGCGAGTGTCCTTGTGTGCCCAGTGAGAATGCATTTCCCATGCAGTGAGGGCAACAGCAACTGGCAGAGGTACCCCCTGGTAAGGAGTCATGCCAGCAGGGCACACTTCGTGGGAAGCAGTGTTGGCACCAGCAGGGAGTCACACCCAGCCACAGCAAGCAGCTGTGTGCCCTCCACAGGCTGCTGCCACAGCAGCACTGGCACTAGCCTGCAGGTCCAAAGCAATGACAGCATTCAAACAACCACGGGAGGAACACAAGAATCAGATGAGCTGGAAATGGACGTGGCATTGGTAGGGTGGATTCCACTTAGTTACAGAGGAGAAAAGACAAGTGGAGATTAGAATCTACTTTCTGTTAATAAGAAAACAAGCATCCCATTCTGTGCATTTTCCCTAGAATGTGCCCCATATCAGGAAGGCACACCAGGACAGGAAAGGACATTTTTGGTTCAACATCCCTCAGAAGAATAGAAAGCAGCAGAAGAAAAACTTATGTACTTCCATACAGTCCAAAACAAGCACAAAAGAACTTCAAGATTCATAACCAGATTGTGTAAGGTCAAGTGACCAAAGACACTTGAAAAGACAAATTAACTTGAAATAACCAGAACAAATTTGAAACCTCTCTTCCTAATATTTTCTTTAGGCTGCCCCAAATTAGGTCCTAATGATGTCGTCTACTGTTTACACATTTAAGCCTCAGAAACAATGAAAAGCAATGTTTTATCTGTCATTGCTTTTACTG
The DNA here is from genome assembly GCA_004024625.1 of Mellivora capensis. Taxonomy (NCBI): domain Eukaryota; kingdom Metazoa; phylum Chordata; class Mammalia; order Carnivora; family Mustelidae; genus Mellivora; species Mellivora capensis. The sequence goes on along the minus strand of PISX010010477.1, from coordinate 25,470 downwards.
GGTACTTCGTGGAATGCAGAAAACTGCATTCAGCTATGAACTAACATCTTTACTATCCCACTTCTGTAATCTACCACTGGTGGAAATCCTTCTGTTGTCCCTCTTTTCTTGTGAATCCATAATTTCCTAATGCCACATGGATTCTCCTCTCTGCAGAAGTCATGCCTGGCACTTCTTTACATATCTAATAGTACCCAGTAGAGGGTCACACCTGCAACAAGTCATTGGTGTGTGGTGATGTTCTAGTGTGACCTCAAACTAACTCTTCTTCTCTCCTACATTTGCTACTGCACGTTCACTCCTCTTCACATGCATGGAGCTCCTCATCCTCACCCCCACACATCCAGGTAATTCTACCTGCTCAATGCCTTTCAAATCCATCCCCCTCTCTGAGCTTTTTCTGATACTGCCCCAGCTGAGTGTGCATGAAAGGCACATGAAGCTGGTCCTGGGACACGAAGCTGAACAGCATGGAGACCCTTCCTAGGAGGCTGGAGAGCTTGGTTCTATCTAGTAGCCAGCACAGGTATTTTAAGAAGGGTAATGGCAGGGTTGGATGTGCATTTGAAAAGATCACCTTGGCAAGTCAAGGCAGATATGAGGGAGTAAAGACCAGAAGGTAAGAGATCAGTTAGGAAGCTCTTGCTTTTAAAATGATGATGTGGGCTTCTCTAATTATAACTCACTCTAGGATGGTTTTCATTCCCTTAATAACTGTGTACAGCTAGTCCCCCAGGTAGAACTAAGTAACAGCTCCAAGTTCAAGAAGTTCTTTTGCTTAGCCTGGCATGTGAGACCAAGGGCCCATTTTTTTTTAAGTCTTAAAAAAAAAAATACCCCCCCCCTCCACATACACACTTCACTTTTAAAACATGCTCAAGGGGCACCTGGGTGGCTCAGTCGTTTAGAGCCTCTGCCTTCAACTCAGGTACTGATCCCAGGGTCCTGGGATCGAGCCCCACATCGGGCTCTCTGCTCAGCAGGGAGCCTGCTTCCCCCTCTCTTTCTGCCTGCCTCTCTGCCTACTTATGATCTCTGTCAAATAAATAAATAAATAATCTTTAAAACATGCTCAAATAAGTGTCATTTACAGAAGAAGACAGTGTGGTAGGCAGGAATGTAGGGTGACCCCCTGTGACCTACATCCTTGTACAGTCCCCCTGAGTGTGGGCAGGAGCTATAATTAGCTTGTGGTCAACAGAGCATGGCAAAAGTGTAAAGCTCTCACTCCCGCGATTCTGTTATGATACATGGCAAAGGTAAAGAGATTTTGCAAATATAATGAAGGTCTCTAATCAGTGGGAGATTTTTCCCATTGGGCCTGACAGAATCAAGTGGATCATTTGAAAGAGGGTGGAAGAAGCGGGGGGCTTCTTTTGCTGGTGGCCTGCAGGAAGGAAGCTGCCATGTTGGAGGAGAACAGCAAGGTGAGGAATATGGGAGGCGCCTGGCTGGCAGCCAGCAAGAAAACAGGGATCTCCACACTACAGCTGCAAGGAACTGAATTCTAGCAACAATATGTGTGCGTAAAAGATGTCTCCAAACCCCGGAAAGAACACCACCAAGTTAGCACCTTGATTTCAGCCTTTAAGACCCTGAGCAGAGGATTCAGTTAAGCATGTCCTGGATCCTGCCCCGTGGAAATGGCCAGATAATAATAAACATAGGCTGTTCTGAGCCACTAAGTTTGTGGGTAATGCATTCCACCGCAATAAAGAAACAATACAGATAGGAAGTTATTTTCTCATTTTGACTCATTTCCTTAAGCCCAGCTTAGGGTTCACTTCCTTCATGGAGCTCTTCCTTACAACCTTGTCTCTCTTCTCTGAAATCCAATAAATAACATTGCTTCTTGGCCTCTTATTTCATGATGTTAATAGTTCACATTTTATGCATGTAAATTTTCTCTTCTTGGAGATACTGTCATTCATTTATTCATTCATTTGGGATATACTATTTGGTTCTCATCTTTTATAAACCACTGATCTGCTGTTTTCCCACTTAGTTTTGGCATTTTTCTTCTGTGGTTCTTTGGTTCTTCCAGAATGAATTTCAGTCTGTCATTAAAAACTTTCTAAATCCAATGGCAAGGTGAGACAGATGTTAACCCATCTAAGATAGCAAAAGGCACAACTAAAAATATTTCTATTAAAATGTAATTATGTTAAGTACTGTATAAATTGTAATGGTTAATAATGTCTATTTAGCAGTATCAAAAAATATCATTTTCCTTAGAATGTATTTATGATCTTGAGAGGAGTGGTTTTAACATAAAACATTTTATTATTACATCTAACTTTCAAATTAATGGCATTCAAATAAATAAGACTTCACAATGCAGTATGAATTATAAAAATCTATGGAATTTTAAATGACTCTCCACCAAACACATCCTTTTATGAATGCACATTTGCTTATTGCTTTCCTACTGTATATTAGATACCTTTCCCTGGAAGAACAAGTGTAACCAAGATACAACCCTATCTGCAAGAAGCTCACAATCCACTGGGGGAGGGAGTCATGTAACCAAAATTGGAATACTGTATGGTAAGTACTGTAATGAGGGTGCCCATTATATTCTGATCTGGACCTTATTTTATGGCACAGAAAAGGCACACATGGGAACTACTGAAGTTGGGCGTGCAACACATTGAGCAGGTAGAATTACCTGGATGTGTGGGGGTGAGGATGAGTGCAAGTAAAGGTTCTGGATTCCCAGTGCTGCCTGCATTCATTAGGCAGTGTGAAAGTTGAATATGCTCTTGAATATTAATACAGTCAATTTAGGATTATCTAGGCACTAATTAAAGCACAAAATAATAACACATAGACATTTGAGAAAAAATGTGCAATAACCATAAAATTAGCAAAAACATCTCCCCTTAGATGACTTCTGTTGTTTGGCTATATGATAATCAATATTGGTAAACCCCTTTCCATGTGGAAGGCCACCTCTTTGTCAATCTGCTAAGTAAAACCCTCAGTGCTAACACTTGCAGAAGGTCTGGGGGACCTCCAGGTGAGCAGATTCCAACACCGAACAATCAGAACTGTGGGGGTGCAAAGTGTGGGAAGAGAGGAGGGAATGGGTGAGGCAGAGTCAGAACTGCTCTCGAACCAGCTGCCTTCCCACTATCATAAACAGAAGGCTCAGCCAAGAAACACTAATGTACTATAGTAGTATTGTCATCTTGTGGGAATGTATGGAATGCTTTCTTTCCTCAAATATTTTACTTGCATTTTTTTTTAATTTCCAGATGTTTTGTGAAAATCAATAAATGTATTTCAGAACATTGGGTGTAATGTTAACTAAATACATTTGTATTAAAATGACTTCGCGGTTGGTTTTGACTCATTTTGTTTTAACAGTAACTTTGGGTTATAAAGAGTAGGTCCTCTCCCCTAATAAACTGTTAAATCCAAGATAACACTGTAATATTATAATTTTATAAATTATAAAATGCTGTAGAAGCTATCATTATTATTAGTATCATCATCTTCATCATTATCATTATTAGCCTCAAAGACCTTTTAAAAAAGTATTTAGTGAAAACAAGGAATAAGGTACTTAAAAACATGTACTATTATTCTCATGTGCCTTTTGAAGCCTTTATAGATAGATGTGCATGTGTGTTTTTCTTTTTCTCTCTTATTATAACAACCATAAGATCTCAAACACCTTGTGCTTGACAATCTTATCTTTTTATAACACAATTAACTTTCCAAAGGGCTTTGAAAGTTTTCATCATCACAGCCCTGTTAAATGAAGCAGGTATTATGAACCGTATTTTACCAGCAAAAACATTTGACATGGAGGTGAGATGAGTATTAGTATACTAAAATCATGTGTATTTATACCGCCGATGATAACACGGATATATCCAAAGTCTTTGAAACTCAAGATGTTTACTACTTATCATGTTATCATTTTAATTATATGATTATTAACCACTTAGAATACTGAAAGGTTTACTCTTTACTAATTACAAGTTTTACTGACAATGTCAACAAAATTCAGAAAGAAGTTGTTGAAAATACATTCATTCAGTCTGCAAATATTTACTTAGTATATGAGAGGAGAATAAGGCGTTCAAGGCATTGACTCCTGCTCCAAGGAAGTTAAAATTGAATTAGGCAGATTTGTACACATACATCAATTACCAAGGTGAAACGTGGTAAGAAACACAATTAAAATAGGAAAGAAGGGAATGGGAATTTTGAAGAGGAACATCACTTAAAAAATGATAGCTTGAGAAGACATCATTGAAGGACAAAAGCTCTACAAAGACTTAATGCAGGCATTATTGTATATTCTTCCTAAAATCAGTCCTTTCCTAAATTTGTCTTTTTATGACTACAGACCCATCACTGTCCATTTAGTCCTAAAAATGTAGTGTATAGCTACAGCTCCTCCCCCTGGAGATCAGCTGAATGACTCCTCTCCCTATGAGTTTCTTACTCACCAACCCCTCACCACACACACACACACACACACATGTGCACACACACATGCACACAGGCACCCGCACACAGGGATACAAACATACAGAGATGCATACACACAGAGATACACACACACAAATGTACACATACACAAACACACACATACATGCTTACAAGGATTGTTTGTTGACCAAATTTACTTAGACTTCTGAATCTTTTCTTAGGTCCATCTGTGCCCTTCCTTATGAAATGCAGTTTTAGCAAGAACCCTGCTAAGTTCATGTAACAACAGAACCTCCCACCCTCCATATCTGACCACTTTGACATAGGATCTGGTTTCTCATCCTGCAGCATCCCCCAGGTGTTATCTGATCAGCCTTGTCTTCAGCAAGAATCCTGTTAAGTCAGTTTACCCCAACTCCCCCCACACACCTGATGTTTCCTCTTAGTAATGTTCTACCCCCCGACCACCCCCCGCCCTGCTCCTTGGCTATAAATTCCCACTCGCCCGACCTATACTCAGAGTAGAACCTAATCTCTCACACCAACTGTAAAATCCTATTGTCCTGTATAGAGTCTGCTTACCATCTTTAACAAGTACCCATGAAAATATCTTTTTCTTTAAACAAACACACACACACACACACACACACACACACACACACACACATCCCTTGACTCAATCAATGGCCGAAATCCTCTCTAGGCTCCTGATTCAGCCCGTGTTCAGGGTGACTCTCAAACAAATCCCCTTGATGGATCCTGAGACCCAGGAGCAACTACAGCTTTTTATCCTCACAGCTAAGACTGACTGTCACAAGGCACACCAAGACCTCTGTGACCCTTCCAAAATATGGCCCGCACATCCGCCGTCAGGGAGCAGAGCACGTGAAGTCTTCAAATTCCTGGTCTTCATGCTTCCCTGGCTAGAAATCAGGCCTGCTTGCTTTTCTGTCTTTATGAAAGAGTAAAGTGAAAACTGCCCCCTTGGTGTCCCAAAGAAGAGAGTTGTGCCTGCAGGTCGCTCTGGACTACCATTTTGGCCCTCGCAGAGAAATACGAGGGGTCAGAATACCGCCATCTTGCTTTCACAGATGACCACGTTGTCATCTGTCCCAAGGTGTGAGATGCCAGGTCTGGGGCCCGGGACTATTCAGACAGTTGAAAGAGCCTGCCTTTAGGCAGAGGGCAGGGACAGCCCCGCTAACATCTGAATAATGCCCACCCTGCTGTTGTTAGTGAGAAGGGAGAGAGAGAAACCTTTTAGATGAGGCTCAGTGTGCTGCCATTTGTCTTATTACAATTAAATGAAAATATAAAATCAAAGTACAGGCTTGTCCAATTGTAACGGACCCTTTTAAAAAATTTTCTCTGATGGTACCTGAACATCTAAACTCAGTACAGGATCTTCATGCTGGGCCTAAGTCTCTCTACAACACACCCCCAGCCAGAGGTCCAGGACCCCAGCCAAATCGCCCACTGGGCCCCAAAGAGCACATAAAGTTTTCATAATTTTCCCTAAGCAATACCCCTGCTCTACCAGCATTAAGTTAAAAATAATTTCTTTTGGCTACTTAAATTTTTAAAATGGCTTCTAGCATGACTCAGATAACTAATGCTCCTTTAAAATGCTTTCCAGGTAAGTTTGAACTGATGGCTTTTTTTCTTCTATGTAATTCTCACCATAGTAAGCAGGGCTCTCAAAAATCACTCCACATACCTAGTGCTATGCTCAAATTTGAGACAACTCTGTTCAAAAAACTGCCACTGGTATAATTAAATATTTGGAGAGCTCTCAGGGCTTTGGGTCATGAGGATTAGAAAATAGGAATCTCTTGAATCAGAGCCTTCTGATAATCTTCCTTTCTTAGTGCTCTCTATTTCTGGGCAACCAGAAGGACACCCTTGAAGGAGAAAGAAAGGAAGAATATGGAAGATGGGGGCAGAGGCTAGGAGGACTTTAGTTTACCTAAGAAGAGTGATTCTCAATCTTTTTTTTTAAATTTCTTTTCAGCATAACAGAATTCATAGTTTTTGCACCACACCCAGTGCTCCATGCAATGCGTGCCCTCCATAATACCCACGACCTGGCTCCCCCAACATCCCACCCCCCGCCCCTTCAAAACCCTCAGGTTGTTTTTCAGAGTCCATAGTCTCTCATGGTTCATCTCCCCCTCCAATTTCCCTAACTCCCTTCTCCTCTCCATCTCCCCATGTCCTCTGTGTTATTCCTTATGCTCCGCAAATAAGTGAAACCATATGATAATTGACTCTCTCTGCTTGACTTATTTCACTCAGCATAATCTCTTCCAGTCCCGTCCATGTTGCTACAAAAGTTGGGTATTCATCTTTTCTGATGGAATCATAATACTCCATAGTGTATATGGACCACATCTTCCTTATCCATTCGTCCGTTGAAGGGCATCTTGGTTCTTTCCACAGTTTGGCGTCTGTGGCCATTGCTGATATAAACATTGGGGTACAGATAGCCCTTCTTTTCACCACATCTGTATCTTTGGGGTAAATATCCAGTAGTGAAATTGCAGGGTCATATGGAAGCTCTATTTTTAACTTCTTGAGGAATCTCCACACTGTTCTCGAGTGGCTGCACCAACTTGCATTCCCACCAACATTGTAAGAGGGTTCCCCTTTCTCCACATCCTCTTCAACACATGTTGTTTCCTGTCTTGCTAATTTTGGCCATTCTAACTGGTTTATCCCTCCAAACCCACCTGAGGCACAGGATACAAAGCCCAGGAGAAGCATTGGAGAGAAGCACATTTTTAGCAGAGAGGTTTTGTTTTGTTTTGTTTTTAAAGATTTAGCAGGGAGGTTTTTTTTTTTTAAGATATTTAGAAAAGATTTTATTTATTTATTTATTTATTTGAAAGACAGAGAGACAGAGAGCATAAGTAGGGAGGACTGGGAGAAGGAAGCTCCCCAACAATCAGGGAGCCCGAGGAAGGGGCTCAATCCCAGGATCCTGACCTGAGTGGAAGACAGATGCCTAACCACCTGAGCCACTCAGGCGTTGCCTCCCCACTTTTTAAATATTTTATTTAGCAGGGAGTTTTGAAAACACCTCCCCTTGCTGGATCAGCTGGTTGGAAATCTCTGGCTTTAAAAGAGAAGTGGGTATGGTACTACAATAGTGGATAGTCTGGCTCCCAAGCTTGATACCTCTTTCCTTTGGAACCTCCTCTTCAACTACTCCCCTCTAAATCCCTTCTCCAGACCCACAGGTGTGTGTCTTAGCTGCACCTTGAAGGCCGTGGGCCACCTCAGAGCTTTTTCGATGGCTATTCCTTCTGCCAGCGTTGCTCTGTCCCCAGATCCTGGTGTGACTCACCTCTCACCTACTGCCAGTCTGAGCACCAATTCTCTTCTCAGTGAGCCTGCCCTGGCTGCCCACCTTAACTCAGCTCTCTCGGCAGTTCCTGACCCACTTTCTTTTTTGCTACAATACCTGACCCAACATTCTTTTTTTTCTACAGCACTGGACACTTCCTAACATAGTATTTATAGTAACAATAATTATTTATTTGGGTGATTGCCTCCACTAGAATGTAAGCTCCAGGAAGGCAGGGATTTTTTTCTGTTTGGATTACTGCTATAGCTCCAGTACCTTGAACAGTATCTAGTATAGAGTAGCTGCCCAATGAACATTGCTGAAGAATAAATATACTTTTGTGCTTGTTGTATTTGTACATGTGAGTGGATTATTATTAAAAGTTAATACTATCTCGGGGCGCCTGGGTGGCTCAGTGGGTTGGGGCCTCTGCCTTCAGCTCGGGTCATGATCCCAGGGTTCTGGGATCGAGCCTCGCATCGGGCTCTCTGCTCGGCGGGGAGCCTGCTTCCTCCTCTCTCTCTCTGCCTGCCTCTCTGCCTACTTGTGATCTCTGTCTGTCAAATAAATAAATAAAATCTTTAAAAAAAAAGTTAATACTATTTCAAAGGAAATTAGATCACTTTTTGGATAAGAAACTATCTGTCTCATAAAGTTTTTGCTGTTTTCTACCACACTTAGCAGATCAGAGTAATAATGAATCCTCAGACTGCTGGTGTTCTCAGTGAAAGAAAGCACAAAGAATCACTTCAATAACAGCCTATGTACACACGAAGATTTCTTAGAGGATCCATTTATATTTTTCCTCATGTGAGCCCCTGCTAATTTTCATGACCAATTAAGGAAACCTAAATATTCAAAAATGTAATATTACTCAGCCTTTTCTAAAGGTAAAAACTACATGGGAAATGGAAATAAGGCAATTCTCAAGCTATATCCCAGAAACAAAGAGAACAGATACCATTTTCAAAAGAGATGCTCTCAGAGAAGTCCACTGAATTAGGCCCAAATTCAAAATTGTTCTAAACTAGGATACACAATATAGCACCAACAACTACAAGGGAGTTTATTATTCTTGCATGGAGATACTCAGGCTGTTGTGGTAACTAGTATCTCCTGCCCCACAATACTTGTAATGGATATAAGTATATTTAAATTAGGGGAGGTGGGCCTAAATTTTACCTTAATTGATATATTGTAGATAGGAATTAAAAAACTGGTATGCAGACCCATTGGATGAAGAAAGATATCTACATCAGTGATGAGATTCTGAAGGCTTACGTGGTCAGTTCTCATAAGGAAGACTAGATAACAGAATTCCAGGGCTTTCAGCAAAGAACTCAAGACAGAACAAAGAACTTCGCATGTCAAGGTAGATACCATTTTGACCTAAAACCAACAGGTTTTTTTTAATTTGTTTTGTTTTTAAAGATTTTATTTATTTATTTGACAGACAGAGATCACAAGTAGGCAGAGAGGCAGGCAGAGAGAGAAGGGGAAGCAGGCTCCTCGCTGAGCAGAGAGCCTGATGTGGGGCTTGATCCCAGGACCCTGAGATCATGACCTGAGCTGAAGGCAGAGGCTTAACCCACTAAGCCACCCACGTGCCCCAAACCAATGGGTTTTAAGCCAACAAAGAAAGCCTGTAGGTGTCTTTTTTTGTGAAAGAATTTATTTATTTATTTATTTGAGAGAGAGAGCATGAACAGGGTGAAAGGCAGAGGGAGAACAAGACTCCCAGCGGAGCAGGAAGCCTGATGCAGGGCTCAATCCTGGAACCCTGGGATCATGACCTGGGCCAAAGGAATGCTTAACTGAACCACCCAGGTACCCCACCCTATAGGTGTCTTTAGTTCACTAGCAAAATCATCTCTAGATTTGATGCAACAGATGAGTCATTTCATGATACAGAATGACAATTAATACTTTTAAAAAATATAATAAATGTCTTATTTGTAAAAAAAAAAACAAAACTACTGTCTCAATATAAAAAGAAGAGAACTTCTATTTCTATTATGATGGAGTAACTGGTGCCAGACTAACCTTCCCACAGTAAACAACACAAAGTTGGAAAAAAGACATGAAGCAACTGTTTTCAGATATTGGCTAACAGTAACACATGACTATGATCCCAGAAAGAAGGGGAATACAAGTGGTAATCCACACAATAACTCTGGAGTTTTGTGTGGGTCACTTTCTGGAATACAGGCAAAGAAAGAGAGCCCGATTAGAGCATAGCAGTCTCATGGGGCTGGTGGGGCAGCAATCAGAATTGATGGATGCTGATGTGGCTGGAACATGCAGTGAAGTAAACCAAAGAGAAGGGAGCTGTTCATAGAAAGAGCTCCAAAATTCAGCATAGGGGTCTTCTTAAGTCATTAACTGCAAATGTGCAGGTCAATACTCATGGAGAGGCCTGGTAGACAATAGTTCCTAAGGAGTAGAAGCTGAATGGGGATATTGGAGGTCACACAGTGCTGAGAGATAGCAGCTCTGGCCAGCTAGGGTAGACAGATCTCACTGATCAGCCTGGACATTCAACTGAGACTCCAAAAAAGCCAATTCTAGCCCAAGACCTAGACCAACAAGGCTCAAAAATAAGTTTTAATAAAAGGCTTTAAAGAAAGTAACAAATCTGAGACTTTCAGTATCAGAGCTCATAATCTCCAGCATACAATCAGAAATCACTATACATGCAAGGAAACAAACCAAAAAAGTGACTCATAAGCAGAAAACATCAAGAGAAACAGACCCAGAGATGACCCAGACACGGTGAACATACCAAACAAGGACTTTGAAACAACCATTATAAATATGAAAAGAGGAAAAAAATTCCTGGATGGGCTTAAGAGTAGATTGGGCACTGCAGAAAAACAAAATGGTGAATCTTAAGGCAGGCTGTAGAAACTATCCCAACTAAAGCCTGAAGAGAAAAAAAGGATAAAAAATAATAAATGGAGATTCACTGAACTGTGGAATAATATTAAGAGTTTAACCTACATGTAATTGAAGTTTCAGAAAGAAAAAAGAGAAAATAGAAAAGAAAAAAAATGAAGAAAGAATAGCTGAAATTTTTTCAGTTAAAAGGGCAGTAAATACCCTTAAGGAGCCTGAAATGTTATGAAGCAAAATTTCTACTTTATAAGTATGGTGTGTTAAAGATAGCCACACATGCTTTGCCATTATCTCTATCAAGAATTGGTACTTATTTGCCCCCCTAATGACTCTAGGCTGACTCTGTGACCAAAAGAATGTGGTGGAAGTGTTATCATGTCTCTTACATTAAGCACTACCACTAACAAGCTGTACTACCTCAAGAAATTACTTAACCTCTCTACTTTTGGCTTCCTCCTATCCAAAAGGGAGCCATGAGGCTAAATTATCTCTCTGATCCTGTCCATCTTTAGAAAAGTCTAGAGAAATTATGTAGAGAGCCAACAAATAAATAATAAATAAAAATAAATCAGGTACTTTGCATCTTAGAATCTAAATACCTTGACCAAATAGGACTGGGGCTTCCAGATCTATGGCTAAGTCAAAGTACACTCAGGAATTTGGTTGCAATAATGTTTTCTATATGGTATAGCTATGGCCTATAAACTAGAGATTATGTAGTATAGGGTCCTGTCAGCTAAAGTTGTGTCATACCCACCGAATCCAAGACACCTTTTTTCTATAGTTCCAACCCCATGAATACTAGGGAAAATAGATGCCTTGAATTTCATTCTTTTTGGAAATAGCTTCTGGTACCCTTTCAGAGTGTAAATTGGCAAGAGCAGTCCTCACCAATACAATTTCCAGCACGCCTCACTGCAGAGGATGAAGTGCCCCAGGCAGCAACACGATTTTGTGCCAAGGACATATGGCAGAGATTATGATTAGTCAGGGGTGAAGATTCAATTTGACAATCTTTCTTTATACTGTTAGTCATTTTGGTTTCCAAAGTGATCAGAATTAATAGTCCAAACCAGGTAGGCTTTATCTAGAGTGCTGGTTTCATAAAAAGAAAGCCACCCTTGCATATAATTTCAGGTAAGTTTGAATGACTGCATCCAGCGATTATGACCACCCAGGCAATAAGATGCCTAGAGACAGAGTTCCCGAAGGGCCAGTGGCAGACTGATGTCTGGATCAGAGAGAGGCCTTGTGACAGTCTGTATAGTCCATTTAGTAACAGAATATTGTGATTCTCTGTCTATGCCTAACAAATAGATCTAGTTTGAGAGGTCATAACAGCCTTCCTAAATGCCAGAATCTGGTCCACCTCTTCTAGTCCTCCTATAAGGAATAGGGAGCCACTCCTCAGGGCCAGCAAGAATTAGATGCTCACACCCACACCAGTCCCAAGTCTCTGAGCAAGCAAAATAGGAATTACCTTTGTCCCACAGCTTTTCTTCACCCAAGCAAAGATAAAGAACATTATTAGGATTCTGAATTTCAGTCTCTAGCCTCTTTTATTCAACAAGTCCACTGTGTGTGGACCAAGTGCAAAGCTTTTGAGAATTACAGGAAGAATGATATTTTGATTATGTCCTAAAGCAACTTCTGATCTATAAGGGGATCTAAGACCTCTGTCTAAATGATGCTAATACAATGATGAAACCAGTCTTGTGGGTCCATATAAAGGTACACAGATATCTATATAAAAACTCCTGGGGACTGAGAGCTGGACAAGACAAGAATGAGTAGAGAAGGCGTCACAGAATGTTTTTCTTCCAATTCTCAGCTTTCCACAGCATTTTAGCTGAAAATTGAACTGGGTCATGGAAAGTGGACAGAAATTGTATAAGTAAAAACATAAGGTAGGTTTCCAGGCAACAGGGTGATAAAGCATGAGCAAAGACATGGAGTAACAAATTACAGGTCAATAGTTGTCAGTAGTTTCAATGGTTTGAAGTTCCAATGGTTTCTCAAAGGGGAAAACTGAGAAATAAGATTGGAACCCTATGGGCAGGGCTGGAAAGCCAGCTGGTAAGGGCACAGACTTTATTCTGCTAACCATGGGGGACCAGTGGAGATTTTAAGTTAAATCCCTGAAATTTTAATTTAATTTAATTTAATCAAATTTAAATTTTAAATTAAAAACCCTGAAAAAACTAGAGCAATAATTCGGAAAATGTGTCTTCTCACAGGGAATGAAGAGAAAGGGACAAAAGGTATAGAGACTAATTAGGACAGAGCCCTAGAGCTCCATATGTCATGTTCATTCAGGTGTGACAATAACTATAACTCTCTTCTTCTCTCTCCATTACACACTTAGAAATAGTGTGGCACGAAGTCCAGTTTCCCCTGAAACAATCATGTCTCATACCTATAGTCCCAGTGAAATTATTAATACTCCCCCATTCACTCTCAAAAGTACCCCAGTTTGGGCAATAAATTATACATGCACCTTACTTAGACAACCTCTCATTTGACCTCTCTGCAGGTGCTCTCCTAGATATCAGGGAAGCACAGACAATTTGTATAATTCACAGTCCACGTCCTTCCTCACTCACCAGTTTGTCTCCCTCCTCATGTAACTAGGCAATCTTCATTCTTCTGGCTCTCAAGTGTCTGCTGCCTCATTCCACCACTCCAGGATGGTGGGGTAGAGCAGAATGTAGCTCTGAGTGAAAAGGCACTGTTGTTGGGAGAAGGGAGGTTGGGAGAGCTGAGGAGACACACTAAGAGGACATAGGGACTCTCAGGGCTAAGGCAGGGAAAGATGGACGACAGGGCCCACCAGCTGTATGAGTAAGATTCCAGACCTTTATCTTTTCCCATCTGCAAGTGTCAGTGGGCGTGTGAAGATGATGAAAGGGTACACAGAATGACTAAAAATGTGGCTTAACTGCATGAAAGTAATCCTAATTATAGTCATTTACTTGAACATCATATGAATCATTTGTCCCTAATTACACTGCTGTCCAAGTACAAATATGTAAATCATGAAAGGTGTCAGATCATTTTTATTATGGTTTTATTTGATTATAATAGTAATCTTTCTATATGTGTTTGTTTATAATTATGGTTTGTTACTCATGTGGCATGACCACTTGTTTATAATATTGATTCCTTCTCATATTAATACATCATATTCTACAGTAAAAAAAATCTGAGATCTTCAGACACCAATAAACTTTTGGGGGGAAAAAAGCCACACCAATAGAAATGATATTTGAAAAGCAATGTAAATGTGCAAAAAGTGGCACTACATTTCTGGGTGGGCCAAGAATACTAAATGGGAAGGAGAACACTCTAGACATTCAGATGGAAGTCAATTTAATGAATTTAATCCAAGAAAGAGATAAAAAAAGTGGTTATTGACATTTCCTGGAAGAGTTGGAAATATGCTCATTTCCTGAACAAATTCAGGAAGCAGGTGTTTAAGACAAATTAGTAATCCTGGCTTTATAATCCAACTAGTACAAATAAACAAAAAACACAAAATGCTTTGGAAAGAAAATAAACTTGACTCTTCTCCCAGATCATGGGCAAGTTTGGAACAGGGACCACGTATCTGACACTATGGTTGCTTAGCAGAGCCCTGGCACAAAATAGGTGCTTGGTTATTCACATAGTCACTCAACAAACACAGTAGTATTGAGTGAATCCTTAACTCATTAAATTCATTTTGTAATGAATTTTGAAATGATTTTTTAGTCTATTTTAAATATGTTGAATTTTAAACTCTGAATTCAAAAATTCTCTTTGTATCAGTATCTAAATTTCAACAGTTATTAGTTTCTCCTGGATGGACAACATTTTTTATTTTTCCTTGAGAAACACATTTTTCTTCCTAGATTAAATGTACACTTTTATTTAACCCTCACCCTAGGCCGCTCTATTGTTTATGATATAACAACTGTACTTTTACCTCATTGTTAGGAGTCAACTTACTTGAAGGTACATATAAATTTACGTTTTAAAAGTAACACTAAAAATAAAAAAGTTTTAAAAAGAATACTTATTTCCCCTCTTAATTACAGAAATGCATTGGGAAAAACATTAGGGGGAAAATTCACCCACAATTGTAACCTCCTCAAACAGCTTCAATCTACTGCATATTTTCCAATCTTTATCTAGCAGGCTAGCTAGCAAAAATCTGAAACCTGTTTTACTTCTCACAAGTTGTACCAAACTATATATATATAACTCTGTAACCACTGAACATTTTACACTACAGCCTAACAGAGCCTTCCAACCTTTTTAAAAGTCATGGCACTCATAGAAAATGGCTGAGATGAACAGACACTCCTCCAAAGAAGACATACAAATGGCTAACAGACACATGAAAAAATGTTCATCATCATTAGCAATCAGGGAGATTCAAATCAAAACCACATTGAGATACCACCTTACACTAGTTAGAATGGTCAATATTAACATGACAGTAAACAACATGTGTTGCAGAGGATGTGGAGAAAGGGGAACCCTCTTACATTGTTGGTGGGAATGCAAGTTGGTGCAGCCACTTTGGAAAACAGTGTGCAGATTCCTTAAGAAATTAAAAATAGAGCTTCCCTATGACCCTGCAATTTCACTACTGGGTATTTACCCCAAAGATACAGATGAAGTGAAAAGAAGGGCCATATGTACCCCAATGTTCATAGCAGCAATGGCCACAGTCGCCAAACTGTGGAAAGAACCAAGATGCCCTTCAACAGACGAATGGATAAGGAAGATGTGGTCCATATATACTATGGAGTATTATGATTCCATCAGAAAAGATGAATACCCAACTTTTGTGCCAACATGGATGGGACCAGAGGAGATTATGTTGAGTGAAATAAGTCAAGCAGAGAGAGTTAATTATCATATGCTTTCGCTTATTTGTGGAGCATAAGGAATAACACAGAGGACATGGGGAGACGGAGAGGAGAAGGGAATTGGGGGAAATTGGAGGGGGAGATGAACCATGAGAGACTGTGGACTTTGAGAAATAAACTAAGGGTTTTGGAGGGGAGGAGGGTGGGAGGTTGGGTGAGCCTGGTGGTGGGTATTATGGGGGGCACTTATTGCATGAATCACTGGGTGTGGTGCATAAGCAATGAATTCTGGAACACTGAAAAGATATTTAAAAAATAAATATTTTTTTAAAAAAGAAAGAAAATGGCTGAGATAAACAGATCGATGTTCCCCAGCCACCTGCTAATGCTCAGGCCACCTCAAAGGCTGAGGAAATTAATCCCTCAGGCTGAAGGACCAACACTTCAGTTGGGAAGTTTTGGCATAAGGGACCACTTCTGCAAGTGTGATTGTTCAGGAACCAGTGAGGGAGTGACAGTAAATGGCAACAGTCTTCACCTTAGCATTCATCCAGTGCCTACTGTATGTCACCATGATACTCTCCTCAAGATGGGTACATTCAAATAAGGCAAATATAACACCATAGGCAAACAATTTAATACAATCTGGCATGCATTGTTTTGGAAAATAACAATAAAAAGAGCATCTGCCATTTATTGTACTCTTATTAGAAGCCAATACTTGCTTTATATAAATTAACTCATTTAAACCTCATGATACTCTT
This sequence comes from Mellivora capensis, assembly GCA_004024625.1. Classification (NCBI taxonomy): domain Eukaryota; kingdom Metazoa; phylum Chordata; class Mammalia; order Carnivora; family Mustelidae; genus Mellivora; species Mellivora capensis. The sequence goes on along the minus strand of PISX010010477.1, from coordinate 9,163 downwards.
TTAAGGTAGGTACTATTATCCTGCGGATGGGAAAACTGAGCCTGGAGGTATTGAGTAAGTTTCCCCCAATCTCTCAGTCAGAAGAAGGAGCCAGAACTGAAACCTGGTCCACTGACTGTACTCCTACCCACCATATTTTCAATCAGGTCCACCAGAGATGTGTGACTGCCCCAGGCAAGCTGACAACTGGGGGCCACTTCAGACATTCTCTGGCTATATTAGTTCCCTGTTTACTTAGCAGAAAGGCTGAGAACAGGATAGGGGAATACATAGGAAGACCAGGCATTGGCAACCCTTAGCTACTCCTGTGTTCCCTCAAGCAACTCGGCCATGTCCCAGCTCTGCATATCCTACTCACTGAAAATGCAAGCCAACATCCAAACTAAGTGACTGTACATACACACACCATGAATAATGCCAACAAAAACTAAGCCTGCATTTAACTAGTGCCACCTTCTTTAGAAGAGAGTTAAACTGTCTGTGGTTAGTCATGAGCACCTTACTAATCCACTCTCTCAGCACCTCATTATAGTGCATCTGCCAGTCCTAAACAGCATCCTTTGTATTAAGAGTGTGGTAAGTCTAGAGTCGCCAGGTTTTGCAAATACAAAACAGAACACCCACTTAAATTTGAATTTCAGATACAGGATGAATAATTTTTAGTATAATTATGTCCCATTGCAATAACCAGAACATATTTATATTTTAAAATTATTTGTCATTTTTCTGAAATTCAAATTTAATTGAGTGTCTTACATTTTATCTGGGAAACCTAGCTCAATTTTTTCCACTTCTTATTTCTGTTGATGTTTCAGTATCTCTTCTAGATTGGTGCCCCATGACAACTGCCTTGAAGTCACACACAGGAAGTGGAAACAGAGATCCAAAGCCTGTGTTTCCCCACTGCTGTTTGTGCTTCTCAGGGAACATACTCATCATCCTTAGTGATATTCAGTACTGCCTGAGAATGAAAGAGCAGCCATGGGACAGAGGGAGCTTCTATTCAGAGCATGAATTTTACTGAAAGATTTTTTGGGAGTTTAAAAATTCATTTAAAATTTTAAAATTTCTGAGATTTGATTTAAAAAAAAAAAACTTATCACATGAATATGCAGTCAACTTCTGGCTTTCCATCTTGGCCAACGTCAAGTTTCTTCCTGAAAACCAGTAGGTCATAAAAATTTTTACGTGTCAGTAAAAATACTGCACATTTGGTACTTTGATGTTATATGGGAATCCCCAGAATCAACCCTGCGGTGCAGAAACAGTGAGCAATGTCTTTGGCGAGAACTGATTATGCTATCGTCACCAGCGCGTACAGCTGGCACTCTTCCGCCTGAGTGTTCACGCCAGGAAGTGTGATTTCTTGATGAATCCATAGAAGCTTTTATTTTTCCCCTTTTGGCTGTAAAAAATCTACTGGCTTCCACAAACTAGTGCAACTTCCTACTGGAATTGCTTAAAATGTGATAAATAAAATGTTTTGTTTACAAACATGAGATTATAAATAGCTCCATTTTCTATTTTAGTGAGTGTCCCCATAACAAAAGCAATCAAAATTAAGGTGTTTTTTTTTTTATGATAGATGTATTTTTCCTCTTTCCACCTTAAAATGACAATGCATCTCCTGTATAAATGACTATCTGTTGCTGCATTCATCCTCTTATGACCTTGAGCTCCCTGACTGAAATAGCTTCCAAGATTTCACCTGGTAGAAATTTAGACCCACCTGTGCACAAGCAGTGCATACACTTTGTCCAAGTCAATTAAAAAGTTCATGCATCAAAACATCAGGAATCACTGAAGACTATGGCACCTAATGTGACTCTTTAAACTTTCCACAATGAACTTGACAGTGAAGATGTTGGCACGCTCAGGCCACAGACAATTATTTACTGGTACACACAACAGTAGATCTAAGAAGCATAAGATGTGTTCATATGTCTATTTCAGATACATGTTTTATCATTGTGGAGATACAAATGAGCCCAAACCTTTTTATATCTTGCCTGGGAAAATCCTGAGCTATAACTACACAGAAATGTGACTCTTACAACAACATCCAATTATGCACATTTTGAAGGAAAGTTGCCAGAATTTTTTGCAGCTAAAGACAGCAGACTTGGCTAGAAGCAAAACAATCCAAACCAAAACCAAACAAGAAATGCAGAAATTGCCTGTAGCTTTCCTCGAGGATGGTTTCAGAATCATCTTGAAAGGTAAAAATGCATACAATAGGAAAGAGTGGGTAAAACACACTACCCAGTAGTTATGTCCAAAACTTTTCTTGGCCAAATAAAGAGGCAAACACACTGAAGAGATACTCTCATCAGATAATTCCATCAAACAACAAACTGGCCTATGTTCAAAAGGTATGGCTGAACTGGCTGAAAGACAGAGGTTAACATGATTTTTTTATCAAGCAGTAGGATTAAAAAAGGGACAGAAATCATTTCTCGCAAATAGTTAAAATGGAGGTAGATTAAACATATATTGACATGAACAGTGACTGAGGGTTAAAAATAAACACATGAACAAACAAACAATACTTGGTTGTGAATTTTCAACAACACACATCTTAATGACAGATAACAACAGAACCATCAGGAAGCCTGAGGGTCTGCAGAGTTGCGCTGCAGATTCAAACTTGGGAGTTCTAGCAGACACATCTGTTAAATCCATGACGAAGATGAAATGGTTCCGAGAAAGTTGCCTAGTAAGAAAAACAAGTTGAAAATGAAACCCCAGAGAACACTATTTTCTTTCTGCTTTCTCAGAAAACAAAGATAACAGTGGTCACGTTGCCAGCTTTCTATTTTTTTAAATTTTCAACACCATAGAAATAAGTGTCCATAGACATGGAGGGTGCAAGAATTTTTAAAATCTTATCTCAAAGTCAGCTATCAATGAATATCAAGCACAGACTGGGAAAAAGAAAAAGAAAGCAACAGTCAGTAACAAGAAGTTTGAAACACGAAAGAAGAGAATTATTGACAGTAAAAAAGAACACCCACACATATAGGTGCTAGCATGAAGACAAGGAATGAGTTCATACTGGCTGCAGGAGAGTTAGACAATAAACTGATGGAAGCTGAGGGTAGAGGGGGCTGCAGGAGTCAAAGACTATGGAGGGAATGTAACATGAGCACCAACACAGGTTACCTGGATTCAGCCATAACGAACTCACAGGTAACTTTGGCCAGACCAGCTTCTGTGGAAAAGTGAGAAGAGTATGGGTCCTTCGGTATACACACTCTATTGTTGCCATTTTGCAATTATTTTCCCTATGGTATAGTTGTCTATTATATTTTACATGAATATTCATAGTAGTTTTATTTTTATCAGCCCCCAAACGGGGAATAACCCAGATGTCCATCGATGGATGCCTGAAGAAACTGCATATTTCTGCAAACTGCAAAGAAATTCTGCGTATCCCACCCCATGGAATATTAATCGGAAATAAAAAGATAGAAGCTGTTGGTACATACTACATTGGTAAATCTCAAAACAATTATGCTGAGTGAAAACAGCATCCACAAAAGACTACTTACTAAATGATTCTACTTATATGAAACTCAAAAAATACAAACTAATCTGTAGTGACCAAAGTAGATATTAAGGTGCATTGGAGAATTTAGGTGTGAGAGGTAGGTTTGCTTTCTGGATTGTGACCATGGCTTCACAAGTGATACATAAGCCAAAATTCACCAAATTGTGTAATTTAGACATGTGTACTTTATTGTATGAACTTCTATTTCAATAAGCTGTTTTTAATAAACATACAAAATAAAATACATATAAAAAAATACAAAATAAAAAAAATTCATTTCCTCAATTCAACCAAAATATGCTATAAGATATAATAAATTTGCAAAAAGTCTTTTTTAATTAGAAATGATAAGAGACAAGAACTCTAATTCATATACAGCACTAAAACACAAAATGGCCTTCAGATCCCAGTCCAGGAAAATCCTGATCTTCTGAAAGTCTGGCTATGCACAGGGTTCAGAAGTGACAGCTACTTCGTGTCCTCCCCTGACACTCACAACCCAGAACCCAAGGTCTGAAGATTACAGGAAGTTTCTTAACAATATGCAGATTCCCCACAAACCCCGACAGTCCACTCAGCTATCTCACTTTTTCCTGCTCATGGTGGCAGCCAGAATGTAAGATAAGGGAACCCAGGACACAAGCAGTAGACAAGACATCTCCAGGTTCTCTGTTGATTTTACCCACATCTGATGCTCCTCAGGTCAGTAGAAAATAGGAGGAAGTCATTGCCATGTCTGGACCCAGACTCACAGACACATAGAACTTCAGCATCCAGCTGTACATACTTAGCATGGGCACAATCACTTTGATCTCAGCTATCAGACTCCCCAGAGCCATGTTGATCTCGACCCTCTGGACTGGAGAGATGATAAGGCACTGGAGACAAAAAGACCGCCCTGGTTCTCTCTCCTGAGACAAGTGAAGCAGATGCTGGGTTTGCAGAATAGTAAACAGAGGTTTTGAGAATAGTTTGGGCAAATGGAGTGGGTCAGTTCTTTTCTGAGTTTTATTATCACTGTCTGTAGTAGATTGAATACTGTCTTTCAAAAATATATGTCCACCTGGAACTCAGAATGTGTCCCTATTTAGAAACAGTGTCTTTGCAGATGTGATGAGTTAAGAGGAGGTCATATTGGACTAGGGTGGAGTCTAAATCCAGTAGGACTGACGTCCTTATAAGAAGAGAAGACACACAGAAACAGACACTGAGGGAAAAAGGCCATGTGACAGTGGAGGCAGAAACTGGAGCAGTGCAGCACAAGTCAAGGAATGCCAAGGATTGCCGGCACCCACTGAAGCTAGAAAGAAGCAAGAAAAGATCCTCTCCTAGAACCTTTAGAGGAAGCATAGCCCTGCAGACACCTTGACTTTGAACTATTAACTTCAAGGATTGTGAGACAATACTGTTGTTTAGAGAATCCACTTGTGGTAATTTGTTGCAGCAGCTGTACAAACGAATACATGGTCACATAGAAATTCCCCATTCCAGAGCAAACCCTCAGATCCTTGTTCATTGCTGGCTCCAGCTCTGATGTGGCTGACCAGATTGCCCACTGCTAGGTTTTCACGGTTTTGCTTCTTCAATGAAACTGAAAGCACTATGGACAGATTGAGTTTTATGTCAGTCTCCATGACCAAAAAGGAAGGCACCTTAGACAGATGCTGTGTCCACACATCATAGAGTACAGCTCCCCAAAGGAGTCCCTGAAAAGGGGGTAGGTCAGTGCTTTCTGGAGTTCAGCCAGAAATTAAGCCTTAAATTAAGGTCTTTTCCACTGGTATACAATGTGAAGACTCTCAGCTATATCTAACAGGATCGTGACTAACTGCTGCCCTATTATTGGACAGGTGAGATCACATTTTCCACCCTTATCCTGCCACACCCATCTCACCTACCATCCTTTAAATGAATTTCTATTGGAAAGCCAAATAAAGTAAAGGCAAGGAATTCACCAATCTTTGTAGGGCTACAGGCTTTGGGGGTATGATACTTCTCCAGGCTCCATGTTTATTCAACTTCAAATAAAAATTTATCTACTTTGGGGCACCTGGATGGCACAGTTAGTTAAACCTCTGCCTCCAGCTCAGGTCATGATGCCAAGGGCCTGGGATCAAACCCTGCATTGGACTCCCTGCTCAGTGGAGAGTCTGCTTCTTACTTTTTCTCTCCCTCTGCCTCTCCTCCTGCTCATGCTCACTCTCTCTGTCTCAAATAAATAAGTAAAATCTTTTCAAAAAATGTATCTACTTTGTTTAAGAAGCATGTAAGGATATAAACTGTACTTACTGGTGAACAAGGGACTCCTGAATGGTAATGGTCATGACATTGTAGTTAGCATTAGTTTTTATAAGTTGAGTAGTATTTCTGCTAATTTGTATACAGAATTTCTTTATTAGCATGATCAAAAGATGCCAAAAAAGGAGGGGAGGAGCAAGACGGTGGAGGAGTAGGAGACCAAAATATCATCAGGTCCCAGGAGTTCAGTTAAATAGTTATCAAACCATTCTGAACACCTACAAACACAACAGGAGATAAAAGAGAAGAGCTGCAATTCTAGGAACAGAAAATCGACCATTTTCTGGAAAGTAAGACATGGGGAGAAGTGAATCTGAAGCAATGGGAAGATAGACTGTGGGGGAGGGGCTGGCTCCAAACAGGCGGTGGAGCAGAGGAGCACAAAATTGGAACTTTTAGAAGTCTGCTCCACTGAGGGACATCCCTCCAGAGGCTAAGTGGGAGGCGAAGCCCTCACGGGACAGTGTGGTCTCAGGACCCCCAGGGACACAAAAAGACCAGAGGTGTCTCAGGGTGGCAGAGCTCCCAGGTATCAGAGCGGAGTGTGGTGTCAGCTCGGGATTACCTTAAACTATGATCCAAGGCACAGTGAGACCATTATTCTTTGAGCAGGGACCCCACAAGTGGCAGATCCAGAGAGAGTCCCCCCTTCCTCCTCCAGGAGGAGCAGTGTGGGAGTGTATGGCAGAAAGCTGCTGGGTTTGGAGACTCCAAACAGGGCCGTGCACCACAGTCAGAAATGCTTGGTCACAGGCTGGGTGAGCTTGGAGTGCAGCCAGTGACCAGGGAGGCGGGAGGGACTGACTGCTTTTCTCTGAGGGCACACTAAGGAGTGGGGCCCCAAGTTCTCAGCCTCTACGGGGCTGGAGACTGGGAGGGCACCATTTTCATTCCTGTTGTCCAAAGCTGTACAGAAAGTGTTCAGGGAACAAAAGCTACCAAGAGCGAACCTGAGCAGATTACTTAGTCTGGCCCCTGGCAAGGGCAGTACAATTCCACCTTGGGCAAGACAATTGAGAATCACTGCAAAAGGCCCCTCCCCCAGAAGATCCCAAGAACATCTAGCCAAGACCAAGTTCACTATTCAATGAGAACTGTGGAACCTGAGAGCTAGGGGAAAGCAGTTCATGGCTTTTTTCCCATGATTCTTTAGTCTTTCGAAGTTAAATATTTTAAATTTCATTTTTTTCTATTACATTTATTAATTTTTCCTCTTTCCTAATTTAACGTTTTTTAACTATTTTATCTCATCAATACCTTTTAAAAAATCTTTTAAAATTTTCATTGTTATAATCATATTTTATCCCCTCATTGAATTTAACCTCATTTTTTGTATACCTATAGGGTTTTTTCTTTAAAATTTTGGGATACACTTTCTTCTAATAGATCAAAATGTACCCTAAATCTACCACATGGCTTTGTTCTAGTCTCCAGCCTGATCACATTCTTTCCTCTTCTTTCTTTTCTTTTTTCAACCAACTTCTTATCAATTCCGTTTTTAGAATATTTTTGAATTTTCATCTTTACAGTCATATTCCATCGCTTCATCATGCTTACCCTTATTTGTGTGTGTGTGTGTGTGTGTGTGTGTGTGTGTATATATATATATATATATATGTGTGTATGATTTTCCTTCTATAAAATATTGGGAGGTAGTTTCTTCTAACAGACAAAAATAAACCCAAAATCAAGTGTGTGGCTCTATTCTATTTACCAGTCTAATATATATATATATTTTTTCTTTTTTTCCCCTTTTCTTTCCCTCCCCCCTGGTTACAAGTCTCTTCTGATTTGATTAGTGTATATCTTTCTGGGGTCCATGCTACCCTTTTAGTATTTTGTTCTCTCATACACCTATTCTTTTCTGGATAAAATGACAACATGGAAAAACTCACCACAAAGAAAGAAAAAAAGAAAAAAGAACACGAGACAGTACCAATAGCTAGGGACCTAATCAATATGGACATTAGTAATATGTGAGAACTAGAGTTCAGAATGACAATTATCAAGGTGCTAGCTGGGCTCGAAAAAAGTATGGAAGATATTAGAGAACCCCTTTCTGGAGAAATAAAATCACTTTCTGGAGAAATAGAAGAACTAAAATCTAACCAGGTTGAAATTAAAAAAAAGCTATTAATGAGATGCAATAAAAAATGGAGCCTCTTACTGCTAGGATAAATGAGGCAGAAGAGAGAATTAGTGATACAGAACCCCAAATGATGGAGAATAAAGAAGCTGAGCAAAAGAGAAACGAACAACTACTGGACCACAAGGGGAGAATTCTAGAGGTAAGAGATACTACAAGATGAAACAATATTAGAATAATTGGGATCCCAGAAGAAGAAAGAGAGAGTGGAGCAGAGGGTATATTGGAGCAAATTAAGGTAGAGAATTTCCCTAATTTGGCGAAGGGAACAAGTATCAAAATTCAGGAGGCACAAGGAACCCTCCTCAAAATCAATAAAAATAGGTCCACACCCTGTCATCTAATAGTAAAACTTAACAAGTCTTAGTGACAAAGAGAAAACCCTGAAAGCAGCTCAGGACAAGAGGTCTTTAACATACAATGGTAGAAATACTAGATTGACAGCAGACATATCCACAGAGACCTGGCAGGCCAGAAAGGACTGGCATGATATATTCAGAGCACTAAACTAAACTAAAATATGCAGCTAAGAATACTATATCCAGCTAGGCTATCATTGAAAATAGAAGGAGAGATAAAAAGCTTCCAGGACAAACAAAAACGTAAAGAATTTGCAAACACCAAACCAGCCCGACAGAAAATATTGAAAGGGGTCCTCTAAGCAAAGAGGGAGACTAAAAGCACCAAACCAAAAAGGAACAGAGACAATATACAGTAACAGTCACCTTACAGGCCATACAGTGGCACTAAATCCCTATCTTTCAATAGTTACTCTGAATGTAAATGGACTAAATGCCCCAATCAAAAGACACAGGGTATCAGAATGGATAAAAAAAAATAAGACCCATCGATATGCTGTCTACAAGAAACTCATTTTAGACCCAAAGACACCTTCATATTTAAAGTGAGGGGGTGGAAAACAATTTACCATGCTAGTGGACATCAAAAGAAAGCTGGGGTGGCAATCTTTATATCAGATAAATTAAGCCAAAGACTATAATAAGAGATGAGGAAGGACACTATATCATACTTAAAGGGTCTATCCGACAAGAAGATCTAACAATTTTAAATATCTATCCCCCTAACATGGGAGCAGCCAATTGTATAAACCAATTAATTAACAAAAAGGAACACATCAACAATAATACAATAATAGTAGGGGACTTTAA